>VYZU01090366.1:0-55912 GCA_013401355.1 Ceyx cyanopectus
ATAATGTGACCCAACTCATCTGAATGCATGTATCTATAACAGCTCAGGTCAAAGTCCAAACAGGAGCCTGCTGCTCTTCTGCAGGTGACCAGGTTTCTCAAGTCCCCTGCAGGATCCCCACCAATCCAGCCAACTACATCAGTTCTGCTTGGTGTGTTTTGCGCATTCAACAAATACAACAAAAGACCACGGGAATACAAGAAACACTCACCAAAAATCGTTGGCACTCCAGCATCGCCTCCAGCCTGTGCTCAGAGAGTATCACTGTGCAGTTGGCAAAGGCATGCTTCAGGGTCTTCCTGATCACTTGGGAAGTTCTGAAAGGCAAACAAGCCATAAAGCCAAGCTTGTAGCTGGGCTTCCCTGATCACCCATGCAGAACTACTAACATACAGTACAAAAATCAGGATTAGTAACAGACCAGAAAAGTTACAGATGGTCTCTTTTGGGGGTGCTGCCTCACTGATTTTCTTATTTCAGATTAGAAGGTAGGACAAATGATCAAAACATACACAGGGTCCAGGTGAGCACTTGGTTCATCGAGCAGCAAGATTCTAGCTTTGCTGAGAACAGAGCGGGCGAGGCACATCAGCTGTTTGTGGCCGTGACTGAGGACACAGCCTCCATCCACAAGAACAAAATCAAGCTGGCCTGGAAATTGCTCAATTACAGACTTCAGCCCAACCTGAAGGAAAGAAAAAGGACAGGAAAAAACAGTGAGATACAGTTACTGCTGACTGCAGGCACTGAAACCAAGGGCTTTAATTTATTTGCCTTTAATTTCTAACAGCAGAGAGAAAATGTAAATTAATGAAAAAGAGAATCTGTCCTATAAAGACTACAAGACCATAGCTGGATGATGTGAAAAGCACTAAATTATTTGATTCCTACAACATGCTAGGATTTATGTTCGGAATCTGAGAGTTAATACTTCATTTGGTTGTCACAATGTGTTTTGGCATTTTGATCAAAAACTCTGATTTAGCAGGTTAGAAAAAGCAATATAAAAAAACTTTTTCTCCAGGAGTGATGTACATCATGGGAAATGTTAAGGAGTGTGATTTTTGAAAACAAAACAGGCCTCTTTGGTTACTAAGAGGGTAAAAAGAAACAACCAGAATTCATCTGCTACATTACAGCAGCAGAGAAAACTCAGGTCACCACAGCCATTGTCTCTACAGCTCTGAAAGCATTTCCACCTGCTCCTTTTGTTGCCCCATAGGTCTTGTGCACTTTGTCATGCTAATTGTATCACAGGCTTCCCTCTAGCACTGCTGACAAAATGTTTAGGTGGGTACTTGTGCCAAGTAAAGCTGCTTCACTTAGACCAGAAACCAGAATCCATCCCAGGAGATGTTTTTTGACTGTTTCTTCCAGTGCTCCTTTTAGCTCTCATTGGCACATATATTTCGTATACCTCAAAGGAATGCTCTGCATCTTCCACAGGTCCAAACTGAGTGTGCTTCTGGGACTAATCAGCAGGGTTTATAGACAATTTTTTTGTAAAATGAGAGAACTAGGAAGCCTATGTGAGTTGCATTGCTCTAAAAGTCATTGCAAAAATGTGATGCAATCTGCCACTGCTTTGTTCCTCACACCTCTCAAACATTTTTGCAACTGATGGCTGGAAAAGCTGCTTTCTTCTTCAAATTGCACAAGGTCTCTCAGTGTACCTGTATCTGATTTCAAGAGTAAAACTCAAAAGTTTATGCAAGTTTGACAGACTCAGTTACTGGAATATGGGGGCAGTAAGAACTGGAATACCTGACATCTGTTCAGAAGATGCCTTGCTCTCTGCAGCTGACGGCAAAGAGCACAGAAAGCTGATGCTGATCTCATCAGGATCTTTTAAATGCTCAGCAGCCAAGGTGGGTCAGAGATACACTGACAGTTAACTTCCTCCCTAAGTGCCATGCTCCCTAAGTTACACTCACTCTCTGTCACTAACAAGCCAGATTTCAAAAGCACGAACTTTGTAAACAATCCAATCACTCTTACTAACAAGTGTTACAGATCTTTTTCTTCTCTATTTACTTTGGTCTCTCACCTGTGCAATCAAAAACTGTATCACATCTGGATTTGCCAAACTCCTTAATGATAAAAAATTCAAAACATTTTTTTTTTTCACACCTTTGTACATGAGGTTTAGCTCCTGGCAGTTCCAGGCTTGATTCACACACACAGTGCAAATGATCCTTTCTCTCTAATGAAGGCAGCTTTTTATTAACTAATAAGGAAACAGGGTTTATAGTACAGCATTACCTTCGCTCAGCACTTTTTTTTCCCCAAGATTCTATATAAATATAATGTGACAATCATTTGACCTGCACTGAACTCAGCTGTAACCACTGTACAAGAGGCATACAAATAATACCAAACAGTTTTACCTCCTCTGCAACTTGCCATATTTCTGCATCACTCCACTGCCCATAAGGATCCAAATTCATCCGAAAAGTTCCAGAAAATATGAACACTTTCTACAAGAAAAAAAAAAGATATACATACACAGGAAGATAGATATCCTGAAACAATGTGTAGAGCACTGTAAATTGTACAGAGACAGAATAACCAGCTGCCATTACCAGATAGAGCTTACTGCAGGTTATTTAACATATTGGAAAACACTTTTCCTCAAAAAGTAATTTTAAACATTATTCTCTTCAGTTTTTGACAACTGTCTTAATAAAAACTTACCCAAACTTGTCTGAAAACCAGTATAAAAGTCACAGTTCAGCAGTTTTCAGGATAAAAGACACCCTGTTTTTCCATTTTGGAATAAACCATTTAAATTAAACTTCTTTTGATTCTTTATTATGATGTGAAATACATTCAAACACAAAAAAAATAAAAATAAAAATCCCTGACCCCAAGCATGTGCTCCCACAGTTTTATTTTGAAAGCAAAAAAAAAAGTCCTGGGTATTTGTTGCTAATCAGGGACAATGTCATAAGTTGGTTTTGAGTAATTGTTTTTTCTATTTTTTTTTTTTAACATTCTGTTACCTGACACTTCACCATGTCCCAGTCCTATGTCAAAAGAAGTTTTTCCTTTCCCTGTCACATCAGTGACATGTGACAGCACAACCTGATTCAGGCACCAACACAGGCTCTCCTACGAGCCTTCCCTGAGCGATGCTGCAGCCGAGCTCTCTTCCTGCCCTGTCCCTCACCTCCCTTCATCACACACAATGAAGAGGATGCACATTGCCCAGCACTGGCAGTGCATCCTTCTTGCACTGAAGTTTACTCTTGGGTTCTGCTTTTCTCATCAGTTTAGGCAAGCAGATATAAGTGAACATCCCTTAAATACACGATTTGTAGCTCAAAAAGCAATGACTCAGGCAAAATTCAATATTTGTCTAATTTCTTTACATGGGGTGGGTGTGTTAGATTCTGATGGAAATTAGGTTCTTCAAGGAACAGTGACATTGAGCAACATTTCTTCTAAGATGAAACCAAGCTGTTGCTGTCTATGCTGCGAGGTACACCTGCTGCTTGTAGCAGGGCAAACTTGCTCTCAAAGAATGTGAGTGCCTTGTTGGGAAATACTACTATTCTCTTGCTCTTTTCTTGTACATACAGAACAAAGACCAAGAACAAAGATTTGGGACTATTATTTTCTTCTCTTTTGTTTTCCTAAAGAAAATATTTGTTTAGAGAAAAATGTGTTCAAATGCCAGTGATTCACAGTCACATAATTTCTTGGAGGCTTGGTAGTCAGATGCTACCAAAAGCAGTGAAGGACTAGCTGTACCAGCAGCAGTGGCAAAGAGAATGGACTTGGAAAGTGATTTCCCAGACCTTGGCCAGTCTACTACCATTTCCATCTGACCTAACCTGGGAACTTGGCATTCTTTCACCAGATTTCAAAGTGATTTATACACCCATTTACATTAATCAGTTAATGATGATTAATTAAAAGTTTAAATGTGTCAGAGGAAAATAAATCACATTAATTAATTTGCTTAATTAAGATCTGTAAGCCACTGCCAGTAACTTATGTGGTGTAAGAGAGAAGGAACTACCCAATTCAAGAGACCAGAGGAGAACAGCAGTGTGCCCTGCACCCAGTGGGTGACACCAGCACCATGCAGGCTGAGCTGCAGTGAGCATGGCTCAAAGATATTGCAGCACTTTTGGCAGAGACCAGGGGAAAAAGGGGACTCTCCTTTATAACCACGATAGTTGATAACAATGAATGCTTCAGTGAAGCCCAGTGCAGCCCTTTTCCCATGCCCTGCACTGCTAAGGTGGCGTGAGCGGGGCGACTTATTTGCGACAGGATTAGATTCCTGCAAGTAATGGGTGGGGTGGAAAGAATAGATGAGGGTTTGTTCACACTTTGAGTGCCATACATATAACTAATGGAAAAGGTATTTTCATTTCTCAGTGGTAAAGAACAGTTAACCGAACAAACCTGTTTTAAAGAAGATAGGGCTGAATAACATTCCTCCTGAAGTGCAGCAGTTAGAGAAATAAAGGGAACTATTTTCTTCAGAAAATGCTGTTATTCCTCATAACTGTGCTTTCAAGAAGCAGGGCACTAAGAGCAAGCTATTCCCAAAAGTACTTTTTTTTTTTTTTTTTCCTCCTACAATATAAACATTTCATTGTCCTGAATTCTGGTACTTCTCTCTCCATTTCAACACCTCCTTCTTCTCAGCTCATTAGAAAACACATAGGGTTCCCTTGAGTAAATACCATGTGAGTCACATGACCAGATTAGAATCTACTTAAAAAGAAGAAACACCCCCCAAAAACTTCTTATAAGCTAGAAGCCTAAAGTGAAAAGAATCAAAAGTGAAGCTTCATGTCTACTGGGACATACATCCCAATTATGGTTGTTTATAAATATGGAAGAAGTAAAAGCGAGGAGAGTGTTGGACAGGCGAATAGAAGGCTGGGGACACTGGCAACAGATGTGGAACCATTTAATTCTTGGTCACTTATTCAAATTCACCCAGGATGATAATGTGTGTGGTCACATAAATATTTTTAAGACCTGACATCCACCCACAAGCAAAAGACTCCAGAATATAAATAAGGTCATGTTTATATTCTGACCACCTCAAATACTGTAAGCCAGCCCCTCTGAAGGGCATTAATCTCTTGCAGCAGCTAAAGCCTCTGCATATTAGTTACAGTATGGGATACACCCAGCTTGTGGTAATAAGTTTCCTATGTGATTTAAGTGTTATGTGGAGAACCAAGACCATGGAGTACCTAAGCAAACAGATACAGGAAAGGATCAGTTGGCAAGAGGCTGCTAAGAAGCGAGAGCATCCTATGTGTGAGTAGCTGCTGTTGCAATGAACAACAATCTACGTACAGGTCTGATCCTCAGCCAAACCCATGGACCCTTGTTCCCCTACACCCCAGGGTGGGAGAACAAACACTTCAGCCAGACCCAGACACCAGCCCCATGCACAGAGGAGTCAGGATAACAACAATATGGCCTCCATGTAGCCTCCTTTGTTTCCTATATATTATGGTAACAATACAACCATGAAAGAAAATAACATTGTTGTGTGAAGGTGCAGGGTTAGAGGTTTAGTTTTCTCAAGAGTCCTTTTGGGACTTTACATTATATAAGAATATTTACAGACAAGAATAAGAGCACGAGAGCAATGCAGACCTTCTGCAAGTTTTTGGTGCCAAGTTCTGTAACGTTCACTCATGAAGATGCTAAAACCTTTGCCTCTCATACTGGCAAACACAAGTGCATGGCAACGCTGAACCCATGATGCAGAAAAACAACTACAGTGACCACAGTGACCACAGTGAGCAGTGGGGTTGTTAAGTAATGTCCCCAGGTGTTCTGTGCATGGGTCTGGTGCAGCAGATGCTCCCAGATAAGGTGATGCAGACTCTTCTTGATATCCTGCAGATACCCAGTCTCTGTGGTACCCTTTGCAGGACCACCTCTGGGGAGCAGCATTGCCCAGACATGCAGCAGTGCCCTGGAATGCTGCGAAACAGCCACCCCCCGTGGAGCCCTTGAAGGGCATGAAAGGCAATGGAACAGTGCAGAGAAACAGAGAGATAGAATGAAAAAGTGGGATAGCTACTGAAAAATTTGAACTACAAAGATGAAAGTTGTGAAATTTCACCAAAGTGAAATAAAGGAACAATGGTGTGAGATCTGCCAGGGTGAAGTGTATAATACTCAAGAAGAAACCAGAAGTCACACCCTTCCTTTGAGCCAGCAGCACTTATGGGTCTCAAGTTTCTCCCCATTTATTTTAATGGAAAACTGGCTGCATGTCTCCTCCAGTCAACCCCAAATTTCTGAGAGCATTTTCTCAGTTTGACTCCATTAAATACTTCAGGGTGCAATCTGCATGATGACCTGAATGCAAAAGAGTTTCCTTGTGTTGAAACCAGATGCAGCTGGATGTCCTCACCTTGTAAATGTGGTGGGGAAACTCTTGCAGAAGCAACATCAGAAAGGACTGCCCAGAAAGAAGGGATGACTGGCTTCAATTATACTTCAAACAGCCTGTTATTGCTGGAATAATTGCTTTGCATGAGAATGACAAACATCCTGTAGGAGCAGCACTGTGCACAGGAGGCTTGTGAGGAGCTACAGGAAGGAACTTCCTTGTGGGTGCTCCAGGAAACATGTTTTATATGATTTACCCCTTCACGCCACTGCAATGTCCTGACAGCTGGATTTGAGATACTGAAAGAAACAGGGTTTTGCCTTTGCTGCAGCTCGGCGTGATCCCTGAGCACCTTGCAGGCCATTCCAGCGTCGCCTGCCTGGAGTGGTCAGCAGCGAGTTAGGAAGCTGTGTGTGCTATGCAGGTGCACATCAGTGAGGTTCCCACAGCAGAAAAGCACTTTTCTTCTGAATTGGGAAATGTAGGGATAAAGAAAAGAAGGAGAGTGATGGAAAGTTTTCATAAGGAAGCATAGAGCTCCAGCCTCCTTTTGTTAGTGAAGCCTCCCCTGGAGGCAGCAAATATCCAGGTGTTGCTGTAGGCCAGCCTTCCAGGAAAGGAAAGGAAACTTTTTTTTTCCACTCTAAAGCTGTAGGTGAGTGGCAAAGAACAAAAGCCTCCCTGTGTTCTGCTGGGAAAGGCAGGGTGGCATATGCAATTTCTCTTCCCTTCAGAGAAAGTGCTGGTGAAAACTTTATTTTGTTCTGAATGTGAGAACTTTTCAGGCATAATGTGCAGTTCTTTGGCAAGGCTTTGGGACAGGAGCTGTGAGCTGAAGCATGTCAACAGGCTGGCAAGTCTCATGACCTTCCAGAGAATAGAGGGCTGGGATTTTTTGGCGTTGATCTATGTATCATGGACTTCCAACCTGAACTAAATGTGTAATTCTAACACTGTACCTCACCAGCAGAAGGGAAAAGTTACACTGGTTATGCTCATCAGAATGATGTTTGCTATACCATTATTGACTGTATAGTGAGTACTCACTTATGAGAAGTGGTTAATCATATTTTTCACTGGACAATGAGGCTACTTGTTACTTAACCTTTTGGTTTTCTCCTCAGTCCACACATTCCAAGGGACAGCTGGAGATGGAAAGCAGCAAGCCTGCTGGGCAACCACATCCCAGCATGAGAAAGGACTGAGAGCAAAAAAGATTACTATGGGAGTTTGTAATTTTGATTTTTTTTTTCTGTGACAAGCAGGAAAGCCCCTTCCAATACAGAAAGTTATACTTGGCTGTACAGGAAAATTCTGCAATGGAATCACAGCTTATACTGGGAAAAGCATCCTGTATAGCCAACCTTCAGAGAACAGCTGGATAAGAAACATGCTGTCCACACTCAAGAGATGCAGCTAGCTACATTTTCAGGTCCCTGCACAGCTGCCTTAATCTGAAGGGGTGACTTCTTACTAACAAGCCACGATCATGCTGCAGAACTCAACCAGCAACAATAAAGAAATAAAACTTTACAGGAATAGGTAGGATTGAAAATGTTGAAGAGAGGGCAGAAAGGGTGACAAGAGATCTGCCATCAAAGGGCAGCTTGCCAAGCAAGCCTCAGGTCAGCAGGCAGTGTGTGAACAACCAGGATGTCAGTAGAGCTCAGGCAAGAAACTAATCCAACCAGTGGGCTCATCACAACTCTTAGATCTGCTTTGTTGAGAATGTAACATGGCAGTGAAGAAAAAGTCTGTTCTGGGAAAGCCAAAGTGCTAAAAGATTGCTCTTTGAGGAGATATCAGAGCACAATTGTGAAAATGTTCAGGGGAGAGTGGTACTCTTTTTGCATGCCTGCTTTAAATAAACACCACTCAGGCTACTGGGGTATAATATTTTTGAAAGGAAGCAACAACTCAGTGCTGATCGTTAAGTAAAAAACTTAAATTTTGACTCCTTCTCATTTTCGCAAAATCAGAACCACTGTGTTTTGAGTATTTCAACTTCTCTTAGCAGCTACCAACAGTGCCATCAGGAACACCTTGCTTAGAGTTAAATCCCACTTCATGACACTGAAATAGATCAGGAGTGACTGTAACAACCGAGTGGCAGTTGTGTTAGCGACCACTACAATTGGTTTGTTGTATTGTTGTAGGAAGCAGAATTTAGCCTACAGACTCAATGAAGGGTGAAAGTGAAGACAGACCTCTGTTCTGCTCTGAATATTATGGAAAAAAACCCCACAATTTTTAAAATGTAAACCTGACAGCACTTTTTTTCATTTAAATCATCTGTCCCAGGATCTCTCCAACCACTTGGAAGTGCCTCAGGTAGTCAGTGCCCAACAGCTTTACACCACACAGATGATCACTGCGGCTCATCAGCTTTCTAAAACAGTACCTTTCTAAGACAGTAGACTCTCTGGAACCAAAATAATAGGCACAGAAATAGCAGACATCTCCTTTACAGTGAGGATGGCCCTCAAAAAGTGGAGTTTGTTGCAAATAATTCCATCCATCCATCCATCCATCCATCCATCCATCCATCCCACTGCCCTCTTCACAAAATCTTTGTTTATTGTTTCTGTTTCTCAGCATAAAACAACTTCCAGCTTGAAGGTAATTACACACCTATTCACAAAGAGCTAACAAAAACAAAGGCACACAAATATACGATGATCTCATTACCTGAGGAATCACTCCAAAAGCCTTTCTCCATTGTTGCACACTGACCGTGTTCCAGGAGACTCCATCAATCTGGATATCCCCTTCTGTATTCAGCAGTCTTAAAAATGCAAAAAGTAAAGTGCTTTTTCCTGAACCAGTTCTTCCTAAAAGGCCCACCTGCAATGCAAATCATAAAAGCAAATATTTAATACTGCTCACATATTACCCACATACCAAAGCAGAAACACTTAAGAGATCTCAGCAGTGGAGAACAATCCAAATGGATCTCAATGGGATAGTAAATGTAATTCATATAGGAATGCTAAAAGCCTACAGCAAGAGATGGATGAAATGCTGGCCCAGACTCTTCTTTGTATTGCTAGAATTAACTAAGATGAAAAATCTGTTAGTCCATGCTTAGCTGAAGAAATTGGACTGAGTTCTCATATCATATCCATTGAAAAAAGGATCTTTTAGTTTTCTGTCCCCTCTCTGTAGAGTACAAAAATATCTTCAATTTTCCTTCCTCCATTGATTCCGGGAAGTAAATCCACAAGACTGCAGCAGTAGCCACACCTCCACACTCCAGCAATCACAGGTGCCTCTATTCCAAAGGCAGAGCAGTTCTGGGATTGTGCTACAGGACTGATTTCAAAATGTTAGTGCCCTCAAACATAGCAGCTGAAACACTCAGTTCATGTAAACTGACAGATCTATGAAACCTGGCAGGGACTGGTGCAGGAGCAAAGAGCTGCCTTGTGGCAAGGCCAGGGAGCTGTCACTGAACATGTTTTTTCATGCACATAGGAGAGTTTAAATCTCCTCTTCATCGATATGGCTTCAGCTCAGGAAATCACAAGAGCCTTTGTTCCCACTTCACCAAGGACAGTCCTTCAGTTTGAAGTGTTAAACTTTTGCCTAATTGCCACCCTGAAACTAAAGCTTTCTTGGATGCAACCCCAAAGATGCGTGAAGATCAATTAGAGGTTTGTCAGTGTTGTAAAGAACAGAGCTATTCACGGTTTGTTGTGTAAGAACTCCGGGTGGTGGGTGCTGTAGAGCTCCCTTGCAGGGCAGAGCCAGCACCTCCACCCAGCTGCCGGAGCCAGCGGCGCGTTGCCCTTGGCACAGCGGCCCCTATTCTTTCGGGCCCTGCTCCTCCTGGGTCAGGCTGCCCCCAGCACCTGCGCTCCCAGCAAGCTGCCTGCTCCCCGGGAGGAGAAGGTGGATGGCTTCAGGCACAGAAATACGACCTGGGGAACTGCTCCATACCTATTGTATCATTATATATTCTGCTCCTCGTGGCCAGCGATCACCCCTCCTGTGCTTCACTGAGGTGTAAACAGCCTCAAGAATTCTAGGATGACTAAAGCAGATTTTCCTTGTCTTTTTTTTGTTTTCAGGCAATAATCCTACAGATAAGGTCTTTTTAAGGAGAGACATAGACATTTCTGTTCTTCAGGTGCTTTACACTATTACTGTTTTGTGATTATTTCAAACCTCACAGAAGACAACCTACTCTGTGACACTTCTATAGCAATGCTTAACAGAAGTCAGATCAAAAACAACAAAACAATGTCTCACCCTCTGCCCCGAACTTATAGAGAAGGAAATGTTCTCCAACACAGCAGCTCCTCCTTCACCATATTTAGCTGTAAGGTCCTTCACAGTCATTTGCCCACCAGATGGCCAGTTCTTCTCTTCCTTCACATGCCTGTTTTCAATTACAAGGGCGTCTGAAAGCTGGTTATTCTTCTGGGGCTTAATGGATTTCATCTCTTCTGTTGGCATGTCAATGAATTTAAATATTCGTCCGACAGACCGCATCTACAAATTTAAACAAAGTGTTCTAATTGTAATGAGTACTTAACCATCAAAATAAACAAAATCTACTTATTCCTAATTCATAGCCGGTGTCCTTTCTACATAAATTATACTATAATTTTCTATACATCTTGTATAGAGCTCTAGCTTCTATTGCTCTCACACTACTGACACTAGTCCAACATGTGATTCCACTTGCTTCCTATATAAAGGGACACAACAGCTCTTTCTGTCTCTAAAAATGTCTTTTGGAAAGTGTAGATGACCTGCATTTAAGACAAAAAAAAAGTATGCTCAGTGAAAGCAATCTTGGAGTCTTCAACTGCTTCCTCCTGTAGGGGGTTGCCCAACCTAAAAATTGAAATTCCTTAATAAATGATTGATCTCCAAAGAGCATCAGACTGTTCAGATTTTGAAAGATGTAAAGCAGTAGCAAAAAGTAAGAAGGAACAATCATCAGGCAGCAACATTTGAGTATTTGTGAGAAATTATCTACAGTTTTTACCAATAAGTTAGTAAGAAGCCACATGACAATTTTATATCTGTAATTATATACCATAGGTTAAAAAAAGCAGGTCCTGTGGTTCATGAACTTCACACAGAAGTTGCTAGTAGCAGTCTTGGTGAATTTTCAAAGGCTCATGAGACTGGAATGGATCTTCTTAAGATTTTTATTTTTTTTTTAATGGGCCAAGGGTCAATTAATAAGTAGTTAATTCATCTCTTTCACTAAAACTTCACTGCTCAGGTGGTCAGAAAATGTATTTTTAAGTCTATGAATAATTTTTTCTTGTAAATTTATTAATTTTAAATTCTGAAGAGTTTTTTGAACTCCAGTACTAAAGAAAATCCATGTTTAAGCTTCTTTCTTAACATATACTCTCCTTCTCCAAACATCCCAGTTCAAAATAATCTTTCCTGCCTGATAAAGAACACACACAGCATTTTTGGATGACTTTTCACACAGACATTGTGCAAAGGCATTGATACTCTTCTATCTATATTTGGAATATTTCAATTAAGACATCCTAGGATCATATGCTCTTCAGTCACATCTTGTTGTCACCTTCTGACTGAGCAGCTGTCAGCCAAGCTTCCCTCCATCTTAGCCATTTCTAACCAAGGAGATCCTTATTTACAACAGAGGTTATTTTTAGCATTCCCTAAATTCAAGCCTTTGCACTTTGGTTACTGAAATCTATTTTATATCTGCCATCTGAGGTCACCTAATACCGATCAACTACTAGCACCCTTCACACTAACATTGCCTTTCAGCTTTATGCCTTTGGCAGATTTCTTCCACACAACTCTCTTTTTCCTTTGTTGAGAGCATTAAAAAAAGATTAAAATGAGCTCAGTCACAAATCTGATCTTTGTTGAGTAGCCTCCCTACAGCTTAATACCTACAGCTTAACGCCATTTCCTTTCTGTCCAACTCATTAACTAGTTTACAATTCTTGTAATAACCCTGATCTCCTTCATTTATATAATTTCTGAAACAGAAACAGCTAGTGCTTCCCTGAAGACAAATTAGATCTACTACATTACTTTTGTAATGTAAATAAAACATCAAACACAGTTACCAGGTTAGTCTGTTGCAACCCTAATGTCAGCAAACCTGAGTGAATTCACTCTGTAGCACTGCATCTTTAATTCTTCAGAACAGTTTCTAAAGACTGTTGCCACTACACCAACAAAGTGATGGTGGCACCAATGACTTCCCATTTCTCCTTCACCAAAAGTGACAGTTATTCTGTCACGTGCTGCCACCACTGCCAGCTTGGTGGATTCTTTTGAAGTGGCTCTTATCAGACCTCCAGCTTCTCAGCCACTTCTTCCAAATGCTAGGATGAGACATCTTATCCCACCTGGTCTGCATGTGTGGGGCAGGATTTCTCTAGCTCACTTTCACATGTTAACTGCCTTGTCCAGCTGCACAACCCAAACACACTTAGTTGAAGACCCTAATTTTAGATGGACTGACTCATGGGTGGTAAATGTGTCCCTCCACAAACTGCACAGGAAATTTAGGGAAACCAGGATTCTAACTCAGGTGCTTCAGTTACATGCCCACTGCTAGGATGGTTTTTGCATAAAATTTCCATCTCAGATATTGTAAATCCCATTTCTATCTTCTGCCCCACTTTCAATTCCCCAGATTGCCCTTTTACTCCTTCACTGCCCTTTTACTGGAAAAAGAGATCAAATATTTATCCAGAATTTGGTCCATTTGCAAGTCTAACTGATTTCATGAAGTCTCATCTCTTTCTGCTTCTTGACCTTCAATGCATGCTTGTTTTGGTTAACTAAGCCATTCTGCAGAGGCTGTCATGTCCAATATACTTTCAGAGAATGTTGTTCATACTGATACTCCCAGAGTCTCCAAAATTTTAAATTGTTTTTCTCCTGCTATTCAGGGAACAAAAATTTCAACTTACTTGAAGACGTTGATAACTGCATAGTTACTGCATCCAGGAATATCTGGCCTTATTATTAGCATTTGTTCTCTCATCTGCATTCCCAGTGATATATCTCTTCTCAGCACCATTATGGAAAAAACCCTTGTACATCTTTGACCTTCTTCACCTCTTTTGTATTCCTTCTGCAAAGTGATTCTACCTGATGTATTTGCACCATTCCTGCTCTTCAAGGCGGACTGAAATATTATTAGGTGGCTTTTCCATGTGGAAGGAAATTTATATAGCATGCAAGGAATATAGGGGTAATAGCTTACATGTCAGCATTTGAAACATAATTGTCACACAAATTTTGAAAAGCACGCTAACCCCCAAACCCATTGATCACAATTTCCATGTCAACCACTGTGCAAGATGGAAAGGTGGAAAAGCATGGTCATCATCATGTCCATACAGGAATGTAATCTCATTTTGGTGGTACAAATAGGGAGACTTTGGATCAGAATGACCATTTCTTCAGGACTGACTGTCTACAGTAAATGCCACAGGAGCACCATGCATTTTTTTTAATAGGTGTTTGAAGGTACATTTGTTTTCAGATATCTTATCTTTATAGAAATATCACCACCAGAAATGAAGGCATTTCTTGGCTCCATCAAGAGCTGCCAGTGTTTGTACAGGCAGGGATTCTCCATGATTGCCCAAGAGATCCTACCATTACACATCTGCTATGAAGCCAGCTGGACAAAGAACCTTCCTTACAACAGAAAATTTATTCTCTATGTCCCAGCAACCCTATCAAATTTATCAATCACATCACATGTGCAGATATTTTAGACAGCTTAATACTTTAAATCAATTCAAAAGAGTGCTTTCCTGGTTCTGTAATTTGAATTATGATTTAGATCTAGGCAGAATGCAGCATAAATGTCAGTTCTATTTTACAAAGATATCCATTCTTCCTTTTACAGGCAGAAATCTTCTGTCATTCATAATGATAGGTATAGTGTAGGTGACAGTAAGTTTCTTATCCATTATTCCCATCTGCAATGTGCCTGCTATGTTCATATTCTTTAATGCTTTAGAATAAAGAATTTTATTTACTACTTCCATCTAAAAATGTCTAGAGTATAATGCACTATTTTTAGACTTATCTAATTGTATTTTACTAAGATTTTAGTAACATTGCAAATTCTTTAATTTACATTCTCCTTAATATCACTTAAACTCTTCTTAATGTTGAGGGAGAATTCATAATATAATTATGTATCTGTATTTCCAGAAAGTGGAAAAAGTAATTATTTTACAAGTAATCTAATACAATTTATTTCACCAAGCCCTATGCTCCCTTCTGCTAGAAAAGAGCAGTTATCCTTTCCAGACCAGATATGTGTAGTATTCAACAACCATGTAGCGAAGTACAACCTCCTCAAAAACATGCTGCCTGGAAAATGCAACCTTTGAGGTGTTGGTCCAATGGCTCATATTGTAAAAAAAAAGCCCTGTGCATTAAACACTGCAAAAAGTGGGTCAATGCAGGCAGACATATGGTTTTACTGGGGTCTCACATTTTCTGCAGTTACATTTTTGGGTGCACTTAGAGGACATAAGTTCCTCTTCCAAAGTGCAAAAATAAAATATTTAGTTCATGTCAAACTTGTACTGATTTTTTTTTTTTCTCACACTGCTCTGCAGGCAAAAAAGGAAAGGTTCTAACAGTTTTTTCTTGACTCTGTTCCCTTCCAGATGACCAAAACCTCACTTTGAGAATTGCCATGCTGATGCAGATGTTATAGTCAAGAATTTAGTCTATTTAAACTCTAGAAACTAACAGTGTTCTCAGGTTTTCTGCTGACAGTGGTAAAAAGGATAGTAAGATCATATCCTTGTTGAAAAAAAAAAGTCAGCTGAACACGATAAAGGAGAAATAAAAGCATGAAAACCAGATGTAAAAGCACCATTATTGTCCACAGTCTTAATTTTTTCTTTGGTTCTTTACTATGTACTGCTTTAATTCTTTAGTGTCCCTGATGTACAGGTTGGGGCACTGCAAGGTTTAGCAAGTGTGGTTTTAATATCTCTGTGGAGGATTCTTTTTATATCTCCATACATAAATAATCTCAGCAACAGTATAAGCATGGCATTTTGTCTTTCCCTGATAAAAGGAATTGTCCTTCCTGGTTATAGTGCTGCTGCTGCAACATACACATTGGTGAAAGAGAAGGTTATGAAGCACTGAAACAGTCCATGGGGACTAGCCAGTGCTTGTCTCCAAAAGCAGCACTTACTGGAAAACTGATTTTCTATTTCCTTATGAAGGAAAAGAAAATTAAAAATTCTACAAGACTGCCTGGAGGGATAATAAGATGATTGAAAACCAGCTAAATGGATATTACCAGAAATGATCAAAGTGAAAATATTAATCTAGTCTAACTGGTAGCTTTAAATAAAACAATGGATAGCTGTCAGAGTGACCATGTATGTTGCAAAAAAAACCCAACAAAACAACAAAATAAAACAGCAGATAAAGTATCAGGGCTGTAGAGGATAAAATGCCAAGACCATTATGGGGTATTAAAAGACAATGGGATTTTTTTAGTTAAAGTCAAGCTGGTTAAACAGAAATTGCTTCAAAGGGAGTAACTCTGTATGTAAAAAAAAAAAAATCCAACCTAGAAACTTCGATTTCTTCAATATGTATGACAGTGTCACAGAAAGCTCAAGAAGGAGATTGTGTGAAATCAAGTCAGATTCACCACCTACCCATCTGTTTGGCAAGTATCTCTTCTGGTACATTTTTGTCATCTTCATGTGATCCTGGGTCCCTATTCTCCTGCCTTTCTGTCCTTTGGCTTGCATTTATTCCACTGATGTCCTGTACTTTGCATATCTTGTAAGACAACTCTGTACGAGCTTAATGTTATGTACTAATTACAGCAGCTATGCCTTTGGACATGGGTTTCAACCACTTGCAGAAAATTCCAGCTTCTCTGACAGCTAAAGACTGCTATCTACAAACGTGCTATCCACTCAGGCACACTCGTGTGCAGGTGTGTGAGCACGGGTACCACAGCTGCTCAAGAGAGGGCTGAGTGGTGCGTGCCTATCTGTAGCTGGAGGCACACAGAGTTCTGTCAATTCTGATCAATCTGGTCCTGTGGGGAGCTTCAAACACCCGTTGAGAAAAGAACAGAGTATAACCAAATAGACTACTAAGTCAGGTACACGTGCATGTCTTTGTGGGACATCTGTAACCAAATAATTGTAAAAGGCTCTAAAGAGCGAAGTCCTAAATGTAGAGAATACAAGGAGCAGGAAAAAATACATCTGCATCACCCAATGAAGAGCTTTTAATATCTCTAAACCACAAAGCTATTCTTAGCTGCTCGTGCACAGCAGCAGCTTTTGAATGTCAGGAAAACCATGCTGCCAGCAGTATCTATTAGTCTGTCATACCTAACAATCCATAAGGCAGGGGTGGGCAGCTATCAGCTGCTGAAAGAGGTCCAGAGGATCCACCTACAGACTGTTGCATCTTGGAAGACTATCATTAATATAATATAATATAATCAGTGCTTCAGTACAATAGTTTGTCTTAATATAGAGAAAAATACTCACAAACATCTAAAGCAACTTGAGTCTTTTCAGGGGAAAGGGAGTTACTTCCTTATGGCTACTAATAGATGACATTTTAACATCACTGCGTTTAAAAAACAACGGGAAGTTCTTTATTAAAACACTAGTGTGTCCAGCACCCTCTGAACCCTCTACAGTCAGAGCTGCTGCTGCTCTTGTGAAACACCTTCAGCTTGTGTGACACCGTGCAAGAAGTGCACGTGATCCTTCTCCAGATTGCTATGCTCAGAGTGATCACGTTTATGCCTCCCAGGGCCAGGATGAGGTTTACCAACAGCAGCTGACTGAACACTGCTGCTGCTGCCGCCGCGCCTCTGCCAGCAGCACATGGAGCTTCGTTATCAGCCACAGCTGCTGTTCAGCCTGTCTTGCAGTGAGGGCAAATAAGCCCTTTCACAAAGTGCTTGCCCTTCAAGACAGGCTGTTCTAACGAGCAAAGAAAAGAGCCAGCATAAAACAATTGGTGGATAGGGAAAAAATGTGCCCCTGAATGGCAGTCAGCTTTCTGAACTATCACCAGGCACACATGTAAACAAGAGATTAGATATTTGAAGTGGTTAATAAACAGTTCTGGAGCCCTTAGGGATTTCCTTCAGGATAAGAGTGGATGAATCGCTTATTTTAAATGATGTCAAACTGGCAAATATTCCTTCACTGTCACTGTCTGCCCCAGTTACAGTTTTTTCAAAAAGGCAACTCATTTCAGCTAATCAGGATTTAATGGTATCCAAGACCTGCTGTAAAAGATGTTTGCTTTCCAATACTGAGATGATTGCCCCAAGAAGCTAATTTAGAGTTCAGAGAGGGTATGATTGGATGTGGGAGAGCTTTTTTTCTCAGATTTTTTGTTTGTTTGTTTTACGGACCACTGTGTTTTGTTAGAAGAATTCTGTCTTTAATAAATCCTAGACTTCCTGAATTGTAAGGAGAGAAGTAACTATTACATTTAAAAATAACATCCCAAACTTTCAGACATTTAAGTTAAAATATGATGAAAACTGCTAGAAGAAACATAGTCTTTTATGAGTTTTCTGTCTGTTTCTTGTATCTCCAGAAACAGGTGATCATGAGCTTAGCTTGTGAAAAAATTTATTTTAAAGCCAATCCTAACTAATGGACTAAATACTCAATTTAAAGGGGTAAAACACAAACAACTTCAAAACCTCATGTCAGAGGGTATTTTACACAAAGCAGAAAAAGATCCCCAGGGAAGTCTAGGACAGGTTTCTAAATCACTCTTGATTTTGCATGGAAGGAGCTCAAAAATATCCATCATGATTTGCTGTGCAAAAAAGTAGACCATGTAAGGTATATGATATACGTTGGTAAGGTTTATAATTATAACAAAACAACTCCAAGCCTTTTGGAGGTTTTCCTCTCACTGCTACATCAGCAATCTGAATCCTCAAATCCAATTATTTGCCGTTGCCTATTCTACTCCAGGAAAAATTCTGATAATGGAAAAAATCAGTTTTTGCTGTATCAGAGCTGGTAGGTTGCTCTGAAATGTATGAGGTATAATTTTCTGTCACATCTGCCTGATGCACAACTCTGAAGACAACTCAACAAAACAAGGCAAAGAATGCACAGCATAGTGCATTTTATGCTTACCAAACTATCCACATCTATGCTTGAGTTTACTGCCCACTGCAAGGTTCCCATGATGTTCATAGCTAAAGTAAGAATAATGCCAACTCTACCTGGTCCATCACCTGTTGAGAGAAAAACACATTCAATTTATAAGCAAATTAAAAGCCAATAGAAATCAGAAAAATAAAAAAGTGCATATATATATTAAAATACATATTCACATTCTCTCCTCTTCTATTTCTTGGAGAAAACATGGATTTGTTAATTATACAAAGGACTAAGAGCTTAATCATCAGTTAAACACCAGGCTGTGGAGCTGAATGAACTAGAAAAAGCAGATCTTGCTTTGACAGTAGAAAGAATTAAATACTGGTACTTAAACTATAAAAAGAATCAGTCCTCTGCAATCTTGATTTCAATTTCCTTTTTCCAATAGCTATAAATCTGTGCAATTACTCTTACCAAAAACACCACAGCTAACAACTTTAAAATTCAAAATACATGGTGCTGGTTTACATTTTCATTTCTTGAACAACTAGAGGACATGTTTTTCTTACAAAGATGCAGATATAAATTATTTTAACAGTTATAACAAGGGATTTTCCTTTGTGAATTCACACAATATCATATAAACATTTAAATTATCCTACTGTTGATTTTAAATCTCACTATGGAATTGAGAATTTAAACAAAGTGGATTTTTATTATTTCTCAATTTCTTCTGTGGCTTTCTTCAACAAACCTCCCCCCGTTTTACTTATAGCATCTTCTTATCAGATTAATGACAGAACTAAACCATAAAATCAATATATTCCTCCTGGAAGTCAACAGACTAAGAAAAGGAATTTAGTGTTATTCAAGGATCTATTACCTGTAACAGTAAAGTTTAAAAAGGTGGAAAGATGACAGATTTCCATGTTTCTAAAAAGTACTTCTGACCCCTTTTCTCAAATAAAATATCCAGAGAAACAGGAAGACATGAAGTAGTTTTCCTAAAAAAGCCCCAAACTACTAAGTGTATAAAGTAAAAAGGGTGACAGGCAGCAAGGGATATTGTTGCCCTGTGAATTTTAGGGGAACCAAAAGTCTCTTTTGTAACAAAGGTACTTGCAGGTGTGTATTTTTGTACAGAGTGTTTCTGTGGTTGGATTATTTTTTTCTTCTAACAATCAGGAGAGCCCCTGACACAAGAAATAGAGGATAGCATTTCTTACATAATATTCAAGAAAATCTACATTTTTATATAACTGCTTTTCAACACTGAAGCAACATCAAATGAAACTTTGATCTATTTAGAACCAAAAACCTCCTTCACAAAACTAGCAATAAGTTGTTCATCATTGACCACAGTGCTGAAACTGTATCCATATCCTGCACACAAACCACAGTGTAAAACTTAGGGGAAGAACAGTGTTTGAGAACCAAAATCAAAACCCATACATAAGAAAAGCACAGTGAATTAAAAACTGCAATGAAACCTGGGGAGTTTTTCCACAGAACTGAATTATTCCAACATTGTGGGGACATGATTCTCCTATTCTCTGCTTGTTGAAGACTATCTATACCTGGCCAGTCACAGTCAGCATTTCAAATGCAAGTAAGATACATAGTAAGGTATAGAGTGATCCTCACTCGTGTACTAGGTTTACTAGGAGTGGTGAGACATTTTGGAAATTCCACTGGAAATCCACATAAAAACTTTTCAGTGGAAATTAGGTCAGTGAGTTGGGAATTGGAGAACTGGATGATTATTTTTGCTATTGCCATGGCTTTAAAATATCATTAAAACTTTGCAAGTCTTAGCCATTTGCAAATGAGAGGAACATTAACTTCTATTTACTAAAAAACTCTGAGCTTTACAGTTGGTAAACAGACAAGCTTTTCAGTACACTAACATGGTTACATTAATGTGGTTTAAACCACATGAGATTACTTCTACAGCAATTACAGTCAAGAAAAGGAAAGTTCTGTCCAGATATTGTTTCCAGTTTAATCCCTTTAATGAGTCATGTCCATCAGACTGCAGATGATAACGGTGTAGTTTCTATTTTAATTAAACTGTGTTTACTATTATGACACACTTAAACCAGTGACCCCAGTGTATGCTAAACTTTGCAAGGGTTTATATCCCTCAGAAGTTTCTAAAGCTGATCTGTGAAACAGAAGCAGAAGAATTCCACGTCAGCACTCCAGTAAAGTCACCATACCTGTAGTTACGATGGAGATGAATGCCACAGCAATGAAAAAAACAACAAAGATCATTTCAATCCTCATCTGGAACCAGCGCAGCGTTGACAGGTAGAGGAACCAGTTGGCCGTGTGGAGGTTCAGGGCTTTGTGAAACAAGGTCTCAAAATATGGCTGCCGCCCAAAAGCTCTCAGTGTCCACAGCCCTTTTAAGCTTGTAACAAGATGGGTGAATATTGGACTCCGAGCTGTAAAGTGTTTAAATTAGAAACATCATAAACACTCATAAGCAAATACCCTTGATAAAATGCAAATACATTGCCCTGTGCTCTAACTCACAGCAGTGTAACTATTGCCAGTGCTCAATTTACACAAGTTGTTGGAGTCCGTGACTGAAGCAAGTCTAGCACAGGATATGCAACAACAACCTTGGCATGAACGGGTGAAATTCCACTCGGTGTGTTGCCAGGAAGGGAGCACATTAATTCTTCATAGTTAACATAGTATTCGGGAAAGCTGCTGGCCTGCTGTAAGATGCCACAAGAGAAAGGTGGCTCCTCCCCAGCCAAAATGAATTCCAGCAATTCTGATAACTCCACCAGGTGAACTGTTTTTAGCACAAAATAATGCTCTAGATTCAACTGTACTGACATGGTAATTTTAAGCAGATCTTGTGTTACATAAAAACTGGTGAGCCAATGCTGGATCCCTGTGAACATCAAAGGAATTTAGATTTCAATCAGAGGAACTTCAGAATTACATTTAAGTAAAAGGGAAGATGATCATCAGTGTTTAAGATTTGCTGAAGATCTGCCAGTTTGTTGTAAAGCCAGGACACAATGCCTGATCTGCAAACCCACACTTCAAAATGAGGTATTCCATTTTACTGGTAACATGTCTCTTAATGGGGGGAAAGGAAGGAAATTTAGTCAAATAACTTATTCAGAAATAGGAATTATTTTCAATCAAGATATATCCATTCTACATTTTTCTTATAAAGAAACAAACTCATAAGGCACATACTAAGCCTGACCACAACTTTTCAAGTTATATTTACTCTCAAGAAAACAGTATGTCAGGACTTTATTTGTTTTCAGCTGCAGTGGTGATAAAGCCCAACTTTAAAAAGATCTTTTCCATTGATCTTTGGCAGCAGAGCACTCGGTATTGGCTGGATCGGTAACAGCATTGGCTTTAAGGAGTTATGTGTTCTGCTCCCAGAGACAATGGCATCTTGTAAGAGAAAAGACAAAGAAGAGGTGAAAGGGTGAATCACTTCTCAATTGATTTGTTGTGGATTTAGAAGTCTACCAATTTTGCTGCTCCTACCTTCAGATTCCAGTTGTTTCAGCTGCTGAGAAGTGTGGAGGAAGTATGCCCTTAACACAATAAAGGCTGCTATCACAGGCACTGATGCCAGGAAGATGTAGGGTTGTAATATTGAGACTACTGTTATAGCGCCAATCACAATCAGTATTAACTGTAGAATGAAAGAAAAATACTATTGATACAGTAAACTTGTCATTTTATAGACTAGAGATTGGTGATGAATCTCCTTCCCATGGCAACTATGTATTGTTTCAACAAACATAAAGTGCTAACCTAAGTAGGATTTGCAGCTGAGAACAAACCTCCGTGAAAAGATCATGAATAACTGAGACCAGAAGCACAACCTGTTGGAATAAGCTGCCAACTTTTCTAATAGAAGAAGTGTTTTCTGTAGTACAACCAGTATTGCAGGCTTCTAAGGTATGAAGCCACACAAAACTGACGGCAGCTAAGTACTCACTCTCCAATTAAAATTGTTAAGAATGACTTGAAATATCTGCAACCACCTCCCAAACCTACCGGTGCTGTCTCTGTCTTGTCTGGACTAGGTGTACCAGACTGTCATGAGCTGAGTGACAGACTCCTGCAGGTTCTGGGCCAGCAGTTTTTCTGAGGGTTAGAGAAAGTGGGAAGTCGCACATCATTGCTTGCTCAGGGGACTGTAACCCATATATGAAACTAGCACTAACACTTGTCCTGACTGGAAGACAGGTGACATGCCGTAAGAGGACTTGTGGTATCAAAAAATAGCAGTATCAGGATTAAAAACACAACCACACAAACAAACAAACAAACAAAAAACCCCAAACCCATGATGTAAGGTATTTAAGATGACAGATGACTCAAAAGGAATAAAATAATTCCAGAGTTAATGTTTTTAACCCACAAGAGACTGCCACCATTCTCATAAGACCTTACCCCTAGTATCTCCAGACAGATTTAGCTAAATTAGGCCTTGATCTTTATCTAGAAGCACTGTAAGCACCTAGACTGGTTTTGTTTCATATATAAATCTAATAAAAATCAAGTATATAAGTATACACAGGATAGCAAAGCCCTGCTTTGTATCAGGATGCTATGTTTCACACTAAACTACTTCAAACTGAAGCCTAAAGAAATTGCAAATGGACAATGTGGACAAAATTATGAACATCTCATTAACCATCAGTGCAAATGACCAATCAGCAAAGAAACAGGAAAACAAAACTAATTTCACATTAAGAAAAAACCCACAGTTGGTGTAGTTTTTCTTAACTACATCCACATAAATGCAAGGATTTAAATTCCCAGTACTCCAAGTCAGAGGTCTTTCACAAAACTCTCATATTACTCTCATACTATTATTATTATACTATTATTTCTTTAACCACTTTCCTTAAAAGGACTCACATGTGGATTATGCTTGTTCAGGCTATATAGCACTGGTCTGTAGCAATGCAAGAATGGATTTGTGGTTACTCATTATTTGCAACTGCAAAATTTAGTACCTCTTGTATCTCTAATTGCTAAGAAGCAAATGAGCTGCTCAACTGATATTAAGCTAAATTATACAGCTCTCACATGACTTGCAATTACACAGTCACACGGTGACTGTTTTAATTTCTGTTTCCATTATGTGCTCAAAATCTGCAAAGGCCACCACGATGCCATATGGCTCTCACTGCTGGTCCAACAGTTATTTCATTAAAAAGCTGAATATGAAAATTTGTGTTACACCATAAACTCCAAACAGAAGATAAGTGTAAAGTCAAACTGAGATGGCATCTTCTCAAAAAAAAAACACAGTAGCAAAAATCAACACACAAACCACCTACATTGGCGCGTGGTTGGACAATGGCAGCAGAGGACTCAAGCAGCCCAGTTAAGAGCTGTAGTGCTGTGCTTCAGTGACCCCAGGTACTGAGCTTTCAGGCCTGTGACAGAGACCAGATAGAGAGACACAATCCAGTGCTTCATCTGTCACCAGTTTGGAAAATGCAGCTGGTGGTAGAGGTATAAATTCATAAAGGGTACCAGGTGGCAATGACTGCAGCAGCCAATTTGCTTAACCCATGGGGGTGTATCACTTAGGGAAAACCAGTCATGACCTTAAGGTATAAATGTCCAATGAGTTCACTATGACCTTTTGAGTATGACTGAATTAAACCTGAATTAAAGGAGTGCTGACCCCACAGTAAGCATGGGTAGAAGACAGAGATAGGTGTTAGAGTTTTAGTGGTAATGCTACAGAAGTCATTGGCTGGCAACAATTCATGCCCAGTATGCAAGGAAGCAGGTCAGACAGCTGTCAGACAGAAGGTCACAGATATCATCTCTCATCATTAATGCAAAGGTTTATACCTGTTCTTTTATGGGCATCTTGTTATATCTCAGTGGCTTGAAAGTAGCCTTGGCCTCTTTCATCCTGAACCCTCAGTCATTCTGGATGAAAACCCCTGAACCCTAAAAGAGAAGTCCCCCAAATCTCATGCCTATAAAAGGCCCCAGGAAAACTCTCTCATGACATCCACAGCTGCAGCAGAGAAGAGGCAGTGTCCCTAAACAAGGAGTTAGCCAGTCATCTACCACCTCATTCTCATAGCACAGGGAGTAAGAACCAGTAATAAAATTTTGTGTCAAGTTCCTGGGAAAATATCAGAGAAGACAGAAGGATGAAGTTATGCAAGTTCAAACTGAAGGCTAGCAGAGACCATGTCCCATCTCCACCAGTCTCAGATTTAGGCATCCCAGTACATTTAGAAACTACCCTTTTCTGTAGAGATCTGCACCTGGGATTAATGCACCAGCACAGGCTGGTCGCTGACTGACTGGAAAGCAGTTTTGCAGAGGAGGCCTTGGGGGTCCTCAGCAACACCCCCCCTGCAGCAAGGGAAGCCACTGTGAGAAGATCAAGAAGATGATCCTTCTCCTCTCTTCAGCACCAGTGAGACTATATCCAGAGTGGGCTCTCCAATACAAGAAAGATACAGACATACTGGAGTGAGTCCAGAGAAGGGTCTTGATAATAAAGGCACTGAAGCATCTCACATACAAAGACAGGCTGATAGGGCTGGTTTGTTTAGTCTTAAGAGAAGGCTTAGGGGCATTCTACCACTTTATATTAAGTACCTCATGGTATTTATTTATATAAATTATAAATTTGAGCATATATGCAAATAATTTTATAGCTTATATATATATATAAATTGTATTTTATTTATATAAATAACACCAGGAATCTGTGCAGAGAAAAATAATGAGACAGATTCTTCTCAGTGGCATCCAGTGAAAAGACATGAGGCAATGGGCACAAGCTGAAATGCACAAAATTCCNGGGGGTCCTCAGCAACACCCCCCCTGCAGCAAGGGAAGCCACTGTGAGAAGATCAAGAAGATGATCCTTCTCCTCTCTTCAGCACCAGTGAGACTATATCCAGAGTGGGCTCTCCAATACAAGAAAGATACAGACATACTGGAGTGAGTCCAGAGAAGGGTCTTGATAATAAAGGCACTGAAGCATCTCACATACAAAGACAGGCTGATAGGGCTGGTTTGTTTAGTCTTAAGAGAAGGCTTAGGGGCATTCTACCACTTTATATTAAGTACCTCATGGTATTTATTTATATAAATTATAAATTTGAGCATATATGCAAATAATTTTATAGCTTATATATATATATAAATTGTATTTTATTTATATAAATAACACCAGGAATCTGTGCAGAGAAAAATAATGAGACAGATTCTTCTCAGTGGCATCCAGTGAAAAGACATGAGGCAATGGGCACAAGCTGAAATGCACAAAATTCCACTTAAACAGAATAAAAAGCATTTTTATTTTGGGGATGATCAAACACTGGAACAGGTGACTCGGAGAACTTGTGGAGTCTCCATCCTTGAAGATATCCATTATCCAACACAGCTTTGAGCAACCTGCTCTAGCTGAACCTGCTTTGAGCAGAAGGGTTGGAGAGGTCATCAGTCCAGAGGTCCCTTCCACATTCTGTGACTGTGATAATCAGCACAGAAGAAGAAAGTCCTATGTGTTACTTTTCTGTACCTGTCAGAGAAATCTGACTATGTTCATTGCAGAGTCCATGGAAATCTTAAGCTTCCAAACAAGTTTGAAACTATGGAGGATCAGAAGGAAGTTTTTATGAAGGGATGACTGGTAAAATGCATTCAAGACAGTGGGAAGGTTCAATGATCTTCACCAAAAAAACCTAGAAAGACAGTGTAGCTTATCATGCATGTTGAGAAGCCTCTGAGAAGACAGGCGAATCTAGAGGACACAGGATAGCACTAAAAACTGAAAGAAACTATGGAATTCCCTTTGCATCTTAGAAGTTGACTGTGGGCAGCAGCAGGGATACTTGTACAGTAGAGGTCTGCAGGGCAAAAAAGTTTGAGCCTGAGTAGTAAAAATGGTTTGCACAAACAGTGGAGGTACATACACATATAGGCATGTACTCAAAAAAGAGGCAATGAAGTTGACTTTCAAGATAAGCAGCTATGTAAATAGATACACAAACTGAAAGAAAAGGAAAAGGATTTCATTCCAGTTGTTATTTCTTCTTATTAATGTGATTCTTTTGCATGATGTACCACTGAAACTTTACAGTGCTCTAAGACAGAAAAATTTAGAGCTTTATTCTACAAACCTGAATGAAGTCAAATACTGTAAGGGGAAGTAAGTCATCCAGTACTGCTGTATCTTTTGAGAATCTGTTAAGCATACCACCTATGGATTAATTAAAAAAAAAAAAAAACAACACTATTTTAACATTCAAAAAGTCCTACATCTATTATTTTAACAAAAAATACAACTTTTTATGAATAGAAAATATTAAGGATAAGTACAAGATTTTTTTTTTCTAGTACAAGCAATTCCATTACAGCTTAGTGGAGCTACAGCTCTTTACTCGTGAAGGAATTTGGCTTCTGTTGGTATCAGAGAAAAAAAAACCAAAACAACCCACCAAAACAAGAAAATGTAATAAAGACCAAGAAACATAATTAAACAGGAGAGAAACAGAGACACAAAGCATGAGGTCTGTATCCCTTAGGCAGCAGGCTTTACTGATACCCAGATAATTTGTACATCAGCCTTTTTATGAGTATATAGTGAACACTGTATCAACCTCAGAGGTAAACTGGAATATGTATACCATTATATACACTACTTGATGGCTTGTGCCATTTTATTAGGACTACTCATGAAATAAAGCACTATTTATCATCCATACCTGACTCCTTATCATTCACCACATAGCTGATTATATCTTTTCTACTGAGGTTTTAAGACAAAGTCTGTTCATTAGAAGTTATTCTATTTTTATAATCTCAAGCAGTTAACAGTTAATTTTCTCCAACTTACAAGGTGATATTTCAGAATCAGAACTGACAGCTGAAATATGTCACACTTAAAGTGCAATCAAGTTTCATTAAAAGATTCACAAATTACTTTATGTGGCAAACTTAACATTCAGCTTGATTGAAAATGTAAATGGAAAGTAATAGTATCCTTTAAGAGAATGAAAACTGTTTAACTGAAATGAAACCCATACATAAGTCAATCAGTTCCCATCTCAGTTACCTGCTTTCCAAGAGTTGAACGCTGACATAGGTGCATGAAGAACTGAATGCACCATCTTTTGATGAAGAGTTTTAGACACTGTTATAAGTGTATGCACAAGGGGCAAGCCTCTGAAGACTCCCATGGCAAGCAGGGTATCTGCCACTCCCACGTAGATATAAATGATGTAGTAGGCACTAGTGTTAGTGACAATCACAGGAGGTCTGTCAGAGGTGCTGTTTTCTGATTGTGTTGCATTTGTTTTCAAAGCTGTCCTATGAGATGGAAATTAAAAATAAATGTATTACTGGAAATTGCCAGGTTTTGCTCTATCATTTCCTTTACTACACAAATAGTATTTCAAAGTTCATTTGCTTTAAAACTATGTTAATAGTTATATATATACACATATATATAAATAGGGTGGGTTTTTTCTTTTTTTAATATTGACCTGCATGTATGAAATATGTACCCTTGGTAAATTTGCAGATGGCACCAAGCTAGGTGGGGGTGTGGATCTGCTAGAGAGTAGGGAAGCTTTCCAGCAGGACCCAGACAGGTTAGATCAGTAGGACAAGATTCATTGAATGGGGTTCAACAAGGCCAAGTGCCAGGTCCCGCGCTTGGGTCATAACAACTCCATGACAAGCTACAGACCTGGGGATGTGTGGTTGGAAAGCTGCGAGTTGGAAAAGGACCTTGGGGTATTGATCAATAATCAACTAAATATGAGCCAGCAGTGTGTGCAGGTGGCCAAGAAGGCCAGTGGCATCCTGGCATGTATTGGAGACACTGTGGCCATCAGGAACAGGGAGGTGATTGTCCCTCTGTACACAGTGAGGCCTCACCTTGGCTACTGCATTCAGTTCTGGGCCCCTCACTGTAAGAAGGACACAGAAGTGCCAGAAGCATGTCCAGAAAAGGGCACTGAGGCTGGTGAAGGGCCCAGAGCACAAGTCCTGTGAGCAGTGGCTGAGGGAACTGGGGTTGTTTAGTCTGGAGGAGGCTGAGGGGAGACCTTATTGCTCTCTACAACTACCTGAAGAGGTTGGAGCAAGGTGGGGACAGCCTCTTCTCCCTGGTGAAATGTGATGGGACCAGAGGGAATGGCTGCAAGCTGTGCCAGGGGAGGTTTAGGATGGATATTAGGAAACATTTCTTCACCAAAAGGTTTATCAAATATTGGAATGGTCTGTCCAGGGCAGTAGTGGAGTCACCATCCCTGGAAGCATTTAAATTGTGTGTGGACCTGGTGCTCAGGGACATGGTTTAGTGATGAGCATGCAATGCTGGGTGAAAGGTTGGACTAGATAATCTTGAAGGTCTCTTTCAACCAAAGGCATTCTGTGATACTGTGAAATATAAATGATGAACTACCCCATGTTCCACTAAGGCAAAGTTACTTTGTGTTTGTTCAGGGGCCAAGGCAATTAAATGGCTTGTTCGTCTCCTCAGATACTTTTGGCGATTCAGGCACCTATCAGCATTTGTAGTAATTTCTGAAATCAGTTGCAATTGTGCAATAAAGCATTTTTACCAAGATGGAAATTAAGCCATATATCATAGTATAGATTAGTATAGAAGTAGAATGCTATTATAGTAGAATGCTATAGTAGAATGCTATAGAATAGAATGCTATTCTATACATAGTAGTATAGAAGACTGTAGAAATATTACCCCTCCAACAGTTTTCTCCAAACTACTGAAAAAATGTACTGCCTGGGTAGTCTCTTGCAAATCTACTATCTCTTTAATCATGGACAAAACAAGCCTAACCAGGGGAAAAACATCTTGCTTCTTTTAACCAGAAAAAAATAGTTCAAGTGTTGAAAAAAGTGAATTATCATACACATAAAATGCTTTAGGTGTAAAAATCAAAGGCCTTAGCGACCTATTGTAAGGGGACATCAACATAAGTCCTTCCTCCTCCAGACCAGAAATAACTCACCATATGCTTTCTGTACTCAAATATACAGACTTACTGCTGCAGGACAGAAGCAGAGATTAAAAGCATTAACCCAGGAAAAGCCATACCACTGCTCAGTATGTTCTAACCTTCATCTGCCTGACCCTGTAACTTGTGGGGATTTTTCAAAGATGAGCAGAGGAAGTCATACCAATGGGATCTTACAGAAACTGCTCCCTTCAAATGTTCCTAAGCAAATATCTCACCTGGCCAGCTCCATAAGAGAGCAGTGAATCACAATGTATTCCAAATAATCAAGTTCTTGCATCTCAAGAGTGTGCTGACCTGAGAAAAGTCTTGCATGTGTTGTTATGTGCTCAATAAAGAAACACCAACCATTTCACTGTCAGCACTTAAAGAAGCACGAACTTAAGATGCCACCTACATGAGGTATTTAGATCATTCATCAATGAACTTTTTTTGTTTAATATAAGCTAGTGTCTATCCATATAGAGTTCTGGCAGAATTTATTTTTGATTTATAGCAAATATCAATAGAAATTATATCCCATTTTCTAAATAAGTGATCATCATTACTTACTTTCTAAGAAACCATAACCCAGCAAGAGAAGCGGCTACCTATGACCAAAGAAAACAAGAGTCAGTTTCTTGTCTTGTCACATTATGTACTTTTTCTTACTTCTCTCCTATCACTGACTTGTTTTTACAGAAAGCATTACAAATTGGATGGAAATCAAACCTCTCTGAAGCAAAAATTCTGTCATATCTGCTCCTCTTTCCACAGAAATAATTTAGTTCATCCCACCAGGAAAGCTACATTTAGACTTGTATTACAGTCAGACTCTAAAGTGTCTAAATAATCTTTTACCATACTATTAACAAAGGCTTGCTAATGCATTCCTAATGACAAAGAACACTCACTGTATGCTTTAACATATTTCAAGTTTTAAAGATTAATATTTCTGGATGACCCTAAAAGATTAAGTCTCTCAATGTCTTCAGAGTCAGCTATTTAAATATGAATGTCAAACCTTTAACATCATTGGTTTTGCATTGTTGTTCTTCTAATATTTATTGTTATTAACCCCTGAAAGGCTCTGAAAAAATATACTTTAATGGAAAATGGAAGATTATTCTTCTGTGACAAAGAGACGTGCATAGAACAACAATTCTTACTTATGCTACCACACAGCAGAAAGTAACTGAGGTAATCTGATAAGCTGGGTCTTCTGCTGCCATGCACTAATCACTGTGTTTGGTGAGAAACGCTCATCTAAACAGTAGAAAAGTCACTGCAATATCATTTAACAGCAGTTGCCAATAAGCAATATATCCATGAGCTAATGTCTTGATGCTTTATCCATTTATCCTTCTATCACAAAGAGCAGTTTCAACAAACATCCTTTTTAGTAACATGACATCAAGCGCAGATTTTCTTACCTCAACTAAGAAGACAGTCAAACACAAAATTAGAACAAAGATCAAGTTTTTGTGGATGGTAACATATCTGAAATAGGTATTCCATGTGGTAACAGTACCCATGCTTTCAGCATCATCAGTGAAGCATTCCTGTCAAAGAATTCAGAAGACCATAGTGAGAATGTTAATAATATCTATATGTGAGGAGTTCTGACACATGAATGCTGTCATTCTTTCTGGTAACTCCCTCCCAATAATTGAACTGCAGCATTCAAATTGTCTGATGGTGTCTGGAGGGGAAGGTACTGACTGTTTGGGTCATCTTTGATATAACAACACAGTTTATAGGTGATTTGAAATTTTCAGACAACACTGAAAAAAACCCAACCAAGGTTTGTCCAACACCACTAGAAGCCCGGAAATGGTTAATCAATAGCTACCTTCTTTCAATGGAGATTGAAAGTTGTGCAATCAGGGCATAATTGTAAATACTCCATGGTGGTTTTTTTCTGCCAGGATAAATTAAGCAAAAGAAAAAGTGGGCAGGGCAGTGCTTCAGAAAATTATGAGTTCCAATATTTCTTGTAAACTTTTTTCCACCTAGGGAGCTACTTAAAAGATGTTTCCTAATTTTCCTTCCTATTTTCCTGTGAAAATCAACTGTTGGTTTTGAAAATGACAGTAATTCATTATGACCAGTTGATAATTATTAGAAAAAATTAATTTTGGTCCACTTCTTCATATAAAACACAGAGTAATACTGCATTAGGGATGATATAGTCAAGTCGCAAAGTCTACAAGGAGAAAATTGCCCTAAACTATCACCGTATCAAAACCCAGGATGGACATAAATCAACACACACCTTCAAATCTTCTTCACTGATTTCATCAGTAATGTCCAAGACACTGTCTCGAGACAAGCGCCTGGTGTAGATATCTATCTCAGAAGACAGGTTTGTCTGAGGCACCATAGACATTTTCCGAAATGTTGTACTTCCCTTTTTGGAAAAGTTTGGTCCATAGTTTCCCGAGGTGCCAGTCATCAGGTTTAACACAGACTGCCTCCTCCGACCTTGCAGCATGTGGTCAGTGTTTAGCATGTTGCTACGAAGCAGACCCACATCTCCCTGTTCCAAGTCAGGTACCAGAGAAAGCCTCCTTTCTGGTGGGTCATTGTGGCCATCCTCTATCCCATTGACCTGCAGCCCGTTCTTCTGCACTACTGAGAACTTCCTATTTGCATTAAGGGGGTTAATAATTATGGAGTTCTTCCTTTTGTCATTAAAGTCTGATGCTTGTTTAAAAGATTGTTTCTTTATTTCATTTCGTGATCCCATGCCTTCTCCTTCAATGGAAAATCGACGAAGAGTCTCGGTTAGAATTGAATTTCTTCTCTCTGCACTGAACTGATCAAAGGAATCAAATCCCATCAGCTCTGAGCTGAAGTCTGGCCGTTGACCTTGGAGTTCAGAAAATGTTCCATAGAAATAGCAGCTCCCCTCATGTAAAATTAATATTTTGTCAGCAATCTTTAAATGTTCCAGTTTTGAAGTAACCAAGATCCTAGTTTTATTCGCCATCAACTTGCACACACAGCTATAAAAAATGAAAGTGTTAAAAATTACATTTTTTTTCCTCATGATTAAATGTTGCTTTTAACCCTTCCAATCTATTTGTTTTTCCTGCCTCCCTCTCAGTATGAGCAGTTTTGGGTGCTCCCTTAAACTACAAAGGAGGTGGTAAGACTGTTAGATGTAAAGGGCAAGTACTTTACTGCAGAAACCAAAAGAAGTTCAACATGAAAATGAGATATTTCTTTTAATTTCAGGGATACTTAGATCTTTTTCTACCAAACTTTAAAGTATCAGCTCGATTTCAAAACTTTAAACTTAAAAAAACCCCAAATAATTAATGGATGGCAGTGCATGTCCTTACTGTTTTGAACTTCTCCACCAGGACAAGTCAAAAGACTGTCTTTGGCTAACGTGCTGCCAATCTGTTGGTCAGTGGGCACTTTCAGAACACCAATCTTTCAGTGATTAGAAAAACAAGACGAAATATAACCTTTTGTAAAAAATTATACTTAGAAAGCAGTAAGTGTTTTAAAATCAAAGCATTTCTGGTACACAGACACACCAGATATAAAGCAATGCACTCTCGAGAGTAATAGATTACAGCAGGTTCAGTACATTGAGATGGAAGAAGGAGAGGTAATGCTCACACCTGGCCTAGGCTCCTCCCCAGCACAGTACACTGTCGTACTGCTAACACAAAATACACAGCCATGAGAATCCCTAAAAATAAACATTCCCAAAAGGTATAATTTTGATCACCGCAGCACCTTTGTATTGTTTTTCAATTTCTATTCTTGGTTATACTTTGTGCTGCTTGGTGGGAATCTTAAATACAATCTATCAAACATATGGTACCTTTCAAATATCTCCTTTTCTGTAAAAATGTCCAAATGTCCAAAAGGGGAATCCAGGAGATATAAATCAGCATCTTTGTACACGGCTCTGAACAGAGAACATGGAAATTACATTAACTTTCACAAGGCTTATAAATTTACATAAATATAATTTTAAAACAGTGCTTTTACAATTTTGTCTCAAAACCTTGTAATTGATGGACTTTACCATTAATATGGAGCTGGGGTTCAGTGATAAATGTGCTTATAAGACACATTTCAATAAAGCCTCTGCTTGCTGCAGACCACATTAGAAATTAACTTGGTTTTCTTTTAATTTCTGTGCAATGTCAGGAAGCTACACAGATGCCTTTTGCACAGGTTACTCTAAAGATTTGTTTATGACCTGAATCTCATTGTCCCCATTGGTTTACAATGACCATTGAAATGGGAATTTAGTACCTATTGTAATGTCTACTGATGCCCAAAGGAATATTAGATGTACTTAAGTAAGTGTGTGAAAAGACCCAGCACTTAAATTTTAAGAGTACTTTGAAATAAGTGTTGAGGAAAGAAAAACATATTAGTGAGCCACAATCTTACAAACATTTCCAGCTCAGGACATGAAAAACTATTTAGAGCATTAGGATCTGAAGCTGTATGTGCCTAGACATGGCTCACTGAGACTTAAGCCAGTAGTTAAAAGAGAGGGGGTTTTAAATCAATTTCAATATAAGTTCAAAAAGGGCCTTTGGCTTCCTCTGCGAGTATGAAAATCACAATGGGATATGAATCAAGGTATAATTAGTAATGTGGACAGCTGCATTTTAGTACTTTTTAAAGTATACTGACATTTTAAATTATCATGTTAAACAATGTGAAAATATTTAATCAGCAGGAGAAAAAGCCCTAATAAAGCAAGAAACTTTATTGAAAAACCCTCTGTCACAAAGGATTTCACCGAGCATATATGATGATGTAGTGGCTGCACAACAACAAAAAGTTCATACTGTTGTTGGCTCTTTCATCAGCTAGAGGTTTGTAGATTTTCCTGGAATAATGGTAACACTCAAATTATTGCTGTAATTTGTATGTTGGGTTTAGTAGCTACACATGACTGGCTTTAGGGTCCCAGGCCAGTGAGCTCACTCAAACCCAGGGCATGAACTGGTTTTTTTTTCCCCTTTGTTGTTTCTTTCTTCCAGTTGCAGCTGCATGCACTGACAGTGCTCTGGAAGAAAGGTGGCCTCAGTCAATCATCTTCTCATGACAGCTGGTTGATGGCTCTTCCAGCAGGGCTTCCCATTCCCTGTGGCTTTGCACAGATTGCAGCAGACAGGTGTATGCAGCCAGTCCAAGCAAATAACACCCAGCTTATTGCTGGTGCAGATGGGTACAACCTGGGGCTGTAATTCTAAATTTTCTCCTCTGGCTTTCTCAGAGCTTCATCTCCAACCCACACCTCAACACCTACACACCTTGCAGTATGCTGAGCTTAAGACTGGAGCCCAAACAAAATGTGAAACAAATACAGCCACTGTTTTTGGGAGACATAATTGTTTTTAAAATATTAATTATATAGCTGACAATAAATGTATCAGTTCTTTGACCCTTCAGTAAATGAACTGTGACCTTCTGAAAAGTGACAGACATGATTATTCATAGAATTTGGGACATACTTTACATAAATGTTGCATTTTAAGTTAAAATCTAAGTGGGATTTCTTTGTTGTTTTTTTTTCACTGAAAGCTTTGCCTGCTCCTCCTCCCATCCTCTCTTATCTTACAGATAAGATAACACAGACCCATCCATATGTCTCCTCACTATCACAAATCCACTAGCAAGATCCATCCTGAAAACCTCTCTATTTAAACAAACCCATCTTTTAGCCTCACACAGACATGTACATCTTTCATGGGGTGCCAGTGTGGATGACCATAATGTGATTTTACTTCTACCCAGCATTTCTGAGCATGGGAACCAGCACAATTGCGCTTGGTTCAGAAATAAATGGGGCCATTTACACATCAGAGCTGTCATTACTGGATTTCTGAAGATAGGTAAGTGATTCTGCCTGAACACATAGCTAATTTATAACACAAACACCTATATGATTGTTCTGGAGACCCTCAAATGGAAGGTCAAGCATACATGGCCAGACCATTACTCACAAGTACTGACTAGCCATTGATTTCCACTTTTTCTTTTTAAAAAAGAAAGATACTAAAACTATTAGCAACATTTTTTGAGGCTTGGGATTTTTTTCACCTTGGTTACCTGCAGACAGGCAGCATGTCATTAATATATAAACCACTCTATAGCAGGGTCATAGCAGGGAAAGATCTTGGAATATTTCTTATTTGTATCTTTGTATGGGCTTCTTCAGTATTTAGAAACCTACACCTGAAGGTCAGAATCTCCAAAGGGCACCTTGCATCAGGGAGGGAAAGATGGAAAGATTCACTTTAAGCTAAGACATAGCATACGTCTGACATCAAAGTTTTAAAATTCAATAAATAAATAGGCAGGTGTATCACAAACAAAATTGCATGGCAAAACTCAGATTTTTGATAGTAACATGAAGTTCCTGATATACCTGGAGGAGGTTTATTTATCAGAACTTGGTCCACATGTATTAAGTGCTTAGTCATAACACTGTCCTTATACATGAAGCACTACAGTACTTAGAAAGCAAAATACTCACCTTGCTAGTGAGATTCGTGCTCGCTGGCCTCCGCTCAGAATGATTCCACCTTCTCCAAGCACCGTATAATCTTTGTCTGGGAACTTGGAAATGTCCTGTTAACAATTTGATTTTTTTTTTAAGAATTATATATGTGTTTTCCATATCCAAGAAACTCAAGTTACAGGGCTGATGGAAGCATAGTGTACAACAGAGTACAGGCTGGTTGGACAGAAGCTGTAAGAAGACTAAAGTCCTACAGAAGTCTCTTTCTTTCATTTGTTTACATAATGGTGGTAGAAGAAAACATATCATTCAATTGCAGAGAGCACTTAGAAGCTGCATGACTTTAAGGACAAATATTTGCCTTAATTGCTAGATTTCCATGAAAGCAAGGAATGTACCTTCATACAGAATCAATCCAAGATGTTAACTGTTTGAGGTTTCTCTAATGGAACAACAATAAATGCATTTTCCACTGAAGTTAGGGGGAGCAAGAAGCAAACTCTGAATCTGAACTCTTCAAAAACCCAGAGAAATTTTCAGTTAAGGCAGATTCATTAAAAAGAGCTTGCACAAAATTCCTAGTCAGGAATGACAGGAATCTTCAAGGTTTGCAAAAGGTTTGGGGGCCAAGTTCCAGTGCTTGGGCTCAAAATTACTTATAACTGTGCTAAAAATGAATCTTTACCCAGTAATAAAACCAGAAAATATCATTTTGCTTTCATGTGAGACAAAGAAAGAAGAAAAATACATCCTTATGCCCCACTGGCAGAGAATTTCAGAAATTTTCTTGAGTATCTAGCACCAAAACTGCAGATCCATTCAAATCACCATAATTCATGGAAGTGGAAACATGGAGAATGGCTTGTGTGACTGAAGGCTGTGTAGTTTTTCTACTTTTACAGTTGCTGTAACAAAAAATATTAATTCTACCTTCAAGCCTTACCTGGCCTATGTCCTTAAGCCAACACACTGGCACTGGTGGTGGTTTCATGGGACTTCTTCCAGAATCAAGGGTTTGGATGATCTCTCTGTGCCCCAAAGGCATCTAGGTTTTCAACAGGTATGACTCCAAAGCACTTTGCCATGCACCAAGCTGTATGCCCTGACTGTCCCAGAAGCTCCCAGTGCCTGCACTCCCCCATTGGCAGCACCAGACTGATGCTCTCACTGCTTGTGCACATCCTCCTGCTCCCAAGGCGGGGAGACTGTGCAGCCAAGGAAGCCCACAGAGGCATCTATTACCAGACAGTATCAGCTCCAATGTTCTCTTGCTTTACAAAGATCGTCCTTTTAGTGCAACTTCTTGAGGGGCAGGGGGGAGGAAGGCATGCAAAATCCCTCAGAAAATGAGCTTCTGGAAGCAGGCTCTAGGTAGTGCTCTGGAAGCAGTAGCCTGTTTTGGGCTCTGTCTTCCCCCAGGCAGCCAAGGGCACACAGGAACTGGGCTGTCTGCATGCACTCTGCAACACCCACAGAAATCCTGCAGCTTCTGGGAAAAAGACAAAGTCTGGAAGAACTTCCAGGGCAATACGACCTGGGATTCTAGGTTGAGCTGCTCTCTAGACGTTCACATTTCACACAAAATCAGATATAATCCCGTTTTTGATCACCCTTGCTGTGATTTTATGGCTAATCACCCTCTTCTGGGCAGCCTTCTGGCTTTCCAAGGCTCTGAGGTTTTGCCAAATAAATAAATTAATAAATAAAAATCCTTCCCGAGAAATGTTTCCTTCTTCCTCCCCTGTAAATTGCGCTGACCTCAGGAACAGAGTGAACAATGCTGTTCAGCCCTGGATCAGTGACAGATGAAAGGTCCAGCCACTCAAGGACTAGAAATTGACTGCCTGGTCTGTCAGGAAATGGGAGATTCTCCCAACTCTTTAATTTGATAATAGCGTTTACTTCCTGCCTTAGAAGATTCTGACCTTAAAATCAAGATGCTCTTATGTATGGAAAATCTATTGCAGGTGATTTTTAAATTCTTCTCATGTTAACAAGTTATTTCCCTCTTGTAAAAGGAGGGCCACACAAGCAAATACTTGGTACTAACAGAGCAGCTCAGGTATTTGCAGAAAAAGGATGTGAAAAACAGTGCCAGTGACATTTTTAAGGGAAGGTTTTCTGAACATGACAAAATTGCCTTCCTATAGGTCATGAAGTATCTAGAGAGAATGTGAAATTCTGACCAAAAAGTTTTTCTGGCACTTGAAATGACCTGCTCAGATCACTTATGGTTTCACTGTGCATACAAAAGTCATGTTGTTTCATCTGTAACTTTGACATTTACACGATGTCTTTCCCTGAACACTGGGATTAGCATGGTTAAGTATCTAGCTATTAATGCTGTTTTCAGCTGTTTTCCATTTCTCCTGGTACTGCTACCTTCAGTGGTGCTGGTGCCACTGCTGTTTAGTGATTCCACTTCTTCCAAAAAAGCCCAAGTGATGAACTGGGCCCAGTGCATCTCCTCCTGCAAACAGGGCAAAATCCTAACCCTACCGAAATAAACTGCAGGGCTTCCATTGTTTTAAACAGTGTTGGGATTTTGTCAGATATATTTCTCTGCACGTGTGTCAACATGGAATTTTAATCAGACATTTAATGAGTTCCCCTTCTGCTCTCTTCCACCCTTCACCTCAGGATAATATATGGCATGGTACAGACAAAGAACTTTTCAGGCTGTAATTATAATAATTAAAAAATATTTAGTAATTTCTTTCAAAGGCGTAAACAGAGTGATGAAGTCCAATAGACACACAATGCTATTTGTTGGAACATGCATTACCTATTGTAAAAAAGTACATGGGGCTGGTCCAAATACATCCTTGCTGTCATTTTATGCAGGAAGTGAAATCAAGCCAGGGACAAACCTAATGTATGATGCTGAACAGCACAAACCCCAGCATAATAATGTAGTAGCTGGATTATTTTTTTTAACAGATCTATCTCTAAATGCTTAAACTGAGAAACCTATTTGTAACTATTCTGAGAAGAAACCCTCTACAGTTTTCACAGACATTAAATTACCTTCCTGGGTGCCTCTAGTATCAGTGTGCAAACCCAAGGAGAAGGCACCTCTTTTGCCATTAACATTCCCCAAGTTCATTTTCACCATTCTCAGAAAATCCTCCCTTTCACATTACTACCTCCTTCTGCCCTACTGAAGTACCCCTTCTTTCAACATCTTCTTCCTCTATGTATTTTAGAGAAGCTGCCTCTGAATATATTTTACAATTCCCTTTCTGTAGTATGGACTAGCATAATGAATTAGAAGAAAAAAACCTGAATCCTTTGTCATATAAAATGCTGAGTAAAGCCAAATACAAGTTAAGCAGAAGCAGCACGAAGGGTTTCAAGCAGCAGCTGCAATACTGTTCCTCTGTATTTGAGAATTTTCTGTTTACATATATGGGAGTTGTGGAGTCTCCATCTCTGGAGACATTCAAGACCTACCTGGATGTGTTCCTGGGTGACTTAGTCTAGGTGATCCTGCTCTGGCAGGGAGGTTGGACTAGATGATCTTTTAGGTCCCTACCATTCCCTAACATTCTGTGATTCTGTGCTATGAAGAAAATTCACCTGTCCCTAACATGACTGTTTCTGTACTTCCAAGAAATATATTAAATTCTAATATTCCAACAAGACAGAAACGGAACTGAAACAAACATCCAAATTTGAATTAAGTGATTAGTAAAAATTATTTGATAATTAATTTGAAATGTCATTTTGCAGAAAGCATAACTTTCAATCTGCCCTGATTTTCAGAAAATACATTATCTTAGAAGGAAGATATATATGAATTGAACTGCAAAATTTGAAGTTTTAAAGTTCTGAAATTAAATCTTGTGCTTCACAATCATACCTACTAGTGAACATTTCTGCTAATTTTTAAAATATCAAGATTTTTTGGTATTTTTTTTATATTTGGGCTTTTGGATAACCAGCTTGAACTTACTTAAGTCCTTATTTCTCTGGTCTGGAAGCCAGAAAAATCACATCTCTTTAAAGTATTTCAAATCAGAAATTACTTTTTAAATTTTTATTTTATTTTGGTAACTCTCCTCTCTGCCTATGACGTTTGAAAGCAAGGCTTTTGTTGCATTTATGAAGGATTCATGATTTCAAAGCATAAGCTCTGTTTTCGCAAGAGTTTGTGACCTTGAGCAGAGTGTGAGGCTCACCCAAAACTCGAAGGCTGGCAGAACTCGCTCTCTCCAGGGTGAAACACTCCCAGGGAACAGATATTTGAAACATGAAGTAGTCGGTATGCTGCATGGGGGTAGGTGAAATGCAGGGTAATGGAATTAAATATGATTCCAGAAGTGACACAGAAGATAGGACAACATCCAAGGCAATCAATCCAGAGCCCTGTACCTAAGACAGGGAAAGGGGTGGAGAGATTGGTCTTGACTGAAACAGGTCTTAAACTAAAAGATATGAACACAGAACATTGCAGAGGGGCTCTGTTAAATATATTTCCTTGATTGTTGATAAACTTAATTAAATCAGTGAATTTGGGAGTTTGAGTCTATTTTTAGATGATCCCCTGCTATAAAGAAACTTGTGCTAGCCTGTTTACTTCCAGTTCCCCCAGTGAACTCACTGTGTCAGCAGCTTCACAGCTGACCTGTCCATTAATTTTGGGCTGCAGACAAGAACTGCAGTTAGAGGAGTCTGCTCGTGTTAGTGGATGGTGCCTGTGCAAGATGGAGAAAAGAATAAAGGTAGTCAGCATCTCATGTCTGAGATGTAATGGTTGTGGTGGAAGAGGTGACATATGATGTGTGGACTTTCTGCCTGAAGGAGGCATTTATGCTATTTTTGCTGATTACTTGAGATGAACTTCACCTTGACATGCCTGTTGCTCTAGCCAGCTATGAAGACAGGCTGAGTAACTTGATTTCATGCAGTATACACTGTAGACATGTACCTGATTAGATAACCACACTACCTAATATTCTCTTGTAGAAAATCACCTGCTACAAAGCTCTCAACTTCTGATTTGAACCCTTATTTTTCCTCTTTTTCCACTCTGTAATCTCCCAATATCCCTTGTGAAAAGTAGGCAAAGTAGCAGAGCACGAAGTATTTCACTAAATGATAACATAACCTCTCAACTCCTGCTAATTTAGTTCTCCACCAAAAGAAGCCCCCAAACCAACAAACCAACCAACCAAAACCAAACCAAGCCCAAACCAGCACAGATAAAAGGGGCAGTAGGGTGGGATGCAAGGATGTGTGCTTCTGTTTCAGGGTATCCTTGACATCGCAGAGACACTGAACATCCAGAAATACAAACCAGGGCTTGGCATACAGACTGACTCTTTCCCTGATTATTCTCTCTATAATCTAAATTCTTAGATGAAAATTAATCTCCTTAACTCCCTGTAAAGCCAGATCAGAAAACCGCAGAATCTGGCCACCTATTTCTTTGGTATATTATATGATTAGATTTTGCATGGAAACACTTCCTTTATTTCCTCTATTTGCATGCCATGTTAAACATTACATTCATAAGCACCTGGTGGTTCTCAAATCAGAACATGTGTTTATTTTACGAGTGGTAATCTCTTAAAAGGTAGTTTGCCATTATGAGTTTATGGTCTCTTAAGTAACTATTGAAGGATCAAATGAGCTAACTAGGTGGAAAAATATCTATCTTACATTGCAAAAAGGTAAAAATGGATGTCGTGGAAGTATGGTTTCAAAGCTAATGTACTACTGCACCCCTTTAAATGGGAAATGATGCTTGTATACTATTTAACAATAAGTAATTATAAGGGGCCTGCTTCTGCATCCTTGACTGGAGGAATGCATTCTCTTAGGATGATTTTGTTCAATGTGAACAGCATTTAGACATGAAGATTCCTGTTTCAACTGTCCAAAGGTTTTATTTTTTTTTAATTTAGCAAGTGCTAAAAACAAACAAGAATCCCACACCCCGTGTATAATAGGCTAATTATTACTGACTTTTCAACCTAAAAATCTGAGAATCAATCACATTCCTTCCCAATTTTTCATTATATCAGTAATAAGGATTTTGAAAAATTGACTATTCCTACAAATTCCAATTTATATTCATGTTACCCCTGACATGACATTAATGCAAACCTTCAGTCTCTGAGGAAGTTATATTTGTAGAATTATTTCAAATTTAGTAACAAGTTCCATAGACATATAAACTCATCCAGTTCACATTTCACAGTGGCTTTTGCTATTGAGCAGTGAGGGGGCAAATCCATTAATTATGCAGGATGGTTTCTCAGTGTTAAATTTGTTCCTACTCAGTCCTTAATTTGAAGTGCTAGGCAAAAGTTCAGGTCCTCTTTTTAACTGATTTTTATTATTAATGTGATGAAAAGTACGTGATAAAAAGGGTAAAACACCCTGTCAAAAACAAAACAAAATAGTATAAGCCATGGCAGTATCAATTAATCTTGTCTAACTTTTTGAGTACCTTTAAGCTCACCTATGGGAACTGGTTTTGGAAATTAGTTCGGTACCAATTACATCTTGACTTCTCTTTATCACAGCATGCCAATGTAAGATTTTTAAAGGTAACAAATTTGTGATAACACTGGCACACTCAAAACTAAACCCATATTTCATAGAATTAAAAATAAAGGAGAAATGTTAAGGACTACTGATCTGTCCTAGAATGGTTTGACCCAGTAATCACTTCCAGTGAAGGTCCCTATTGGGATCTTCATTCACATTTACATATCACTTTAGGTACATATCCTGCTTGCTTGCTAAAGTACGTCATGAATGGGTGTACTGGCACAACTGGAGGGTTGGTGAATTGCAGCAAGGCAACAAGAGTAAGAAACCAGAGGCAGAAAGCAAGCAGGAAGTACAACACGTAGATAACTGAACTCTGCACTAAAAAATGTCCCCTTTTATTCTTGAAGACCTAAAATTATGAAAGCTCTGTAAAATATTTACTTGCACTTTCCATCTTTAATTTGAGGTAGATTTACTTCAAGTACTTAGCAGCTCTCAAGAGGCTGTGTGTGGTAACTGTGTGCCAATCCAAAGAATGAAGCAGAAAAATGTAGCACTGACTTTTCTGAAAATTGTCATGCACCCCAAATTATTGAAGTTACACTTGCTTAATATCATTTGCATAACCTCACAGACCTAAAACAAAATGCATAATGCCTTGTATGAAGTCAGTCAGTGTCAGTGTCAGTGTCCTGTTCTGCTGACAGAGAAGAACAGGCTATTCACTGTGTGTCAGTAAGCACAAACCTATGTAGACGGTGTGACATGACTATAACCTGTAGTTTTGTTTGGGGTAAAGGTAAAAACACATAAAATTTAGGAATTGTACTAGTTCCTAGAAACATTTTCAGTATGTTTCCTTTAAAGGGAGATGGCAGAGATCACAAAGCAAAAGAGGCATTTTGCAGATGTGTTACTTTTTGCAGTACCAGCACATTTGGGACAAAAAAGGAGATGGTTTTGTATTCCCAAAAAAGTTCTTGTGAGCTTGGAGCTTCGAAGTACATCTCACTTTGCCACTGTTAAGAGCTGCATGTTAACTGACATCCAGCATATGTGCAATAAGGAAATACACTCTCTTTTATCACCAAACTTTGGCTCACCTTGAAGAACCCATATAAGAACGAGGCTCAGCAACAGTCCTGCATTCAAATGGATTACATAACTGTCTAGGAAAGTTACAGAGAAGGGGGCAAAGTGAACTCCCTTAGCAAAAATCATCTGGTACCTCTCTCCTTTCTGAAGAATGAGAACACACACAACTTCAATCCAACAAAGTACTAACCCTTGTCATAATAAACCTCTAAAAGATCACGCTGGGAAATAAACAGGGAATTAGTATTTGAAATGTATCCTTCAGTCTGTCAAACTAAGTCCTGTTCAGTAACTAAGATGTGACAGCTAACAAGACTAGAAAGCATAATAACAATAAGGTAATGCCTTTGGCTCCCTTCCAGACCATTCTGCCTTCTCTTCAGGACAGCCCAATTTATTCAGCTTCAATCCAGAGAAAACATCCTTCTAAGTATCAAACTTGATCTCAAATAATGAGCTCTGCTAGGAGGTGAAGCATATCATTGTGCATAGAGCTGCACCAACACAGATCAAAGCTGCCTTGACTGAGCCTACTTGGAGAACAAAGGAAATGCAGCCTACATCCAGCTGGCCCACCAACATCAGACAGAGACATCACTAACCACCTTCTGCCCTAGGAAGAGCCCGGGCTGGAAGCCTCTCTGGGCAAGGACAGTTTTAAACTGCTGAAACAAGTTGTTTTTTGGAGCTTTGTCATTAACTACAACTTCTATAATCGGGCTTAAGGACTGTTCCCTTCAGAAAGCCTGACACAGAAGTTGTTAATTCTTCTGTCTTCAGCTTTCAAAGATTTCCAGCAAAGCATAATCCAAACACAAGCTGAAATGGTCATAAACATATAAGAAAACTACTTTATCACTTAACTATACCCTGCTCCAAGATATAGCAGTAACCTCATCTTATTTTTAAACAGACTGGCTATTGTCTTCTTGCTTGACTGGCTCTACAGGAAAATACATTCACTATGTGGCCTAAAGACAGATCCTATTCAGCACAGCTAAATATTTATTGTTTTCATCTATATGTTACAGACAAAGTGCCTGATCTTAAGCACAGCAATAAGAGTTAAAAGTTCTAAATCGCTGGCTCCTTTTGTACCTTGAAATGTGACAAGATATCTTTTCCCACAGTACCCTCTGCCAACATCGAACACACTTAAGGAGGCTTCCAAGTCATTGTACTAATTGTGGGCTACACGTCACATAAAGATCAATCTTGCAATAATTTCTAGTGTGAACATAGAAAAATATTTAGAGTTAGATTTTCTTCTAAATAACTCAGGTTTCTGGCTCAGAGTTCTAATTTTCCCCAAAGCCAATTTTAAAGTGCAAAAGAACGGAGGAAAACAGGTCCATTCCTAAGATTGTAAGGAAAAGCTTCTTTATGGGGAAGAAATGTGAAAAACCCCACCACCACCAACAAAAAACCTCCACCCAAAACAAACAAACAAAAGAAACCAACAAAAAACCAAAACACAACAATACCATATTTCTTTAACGTTACTATGTTTACCCACATTTTTAACTAGCAAACTAGACTGAGAAGGCAGACACCTTGTAATACCTGAGCCAGCTTATTCATCTCTTGTTGTGTAAACTACCAGAACCAGCACCATCAGCTTATCTCCCACAGAGCTGGCAACAGCCTGACTTGCAATTCCACAAAATCAGGATGCCAAGCTAAGTTCCTTACATCTCAGAAATGTTTTGATTACTTAAAGCTCCACTCCCTGACCTTTTCTTTGGGTTTTTTTACTCAGGTTGGATCACAGGTCTTAAGAGTGCTAGATTACTGACCTCTTCTAGTTGGCAGGCTTTGATGACACTCTTGTATCGATATTCATCGTAGGACACACCAAAAATTATGTTTTCTTTTATCGTCCCAGGCATGATCCAGGAGACTTGAGGTGAAAAAGATATCCTTCCACTGTGTTTAATTTTGCCCTGTGAAGGCTCCAATTCTCCCATTATCAACATCAGTAGAGAAGTCTGAAAAATCATTAACACTTGGTTAATATATCAGAGATCTGTAAAACTGTAAGAAATGCTACACATCTGAGAGTCACTCTGCTAAGTCACTTCAATGGTACGTTTGTCTTGTAAAGAGTGTCCCTGTAAGTATTGATCTAGTTCAAGCAGCAATCAGTGGAGATTTTCATGATACCTGTGTTTCTGAGAGGCCTCTGAAATGAGAGAAACTTAATTCAGTGGATAATAACAATTATGCAAGATGCCTTGTAAAAAAGGCATGCTGCTTCAAAAGTATGGATGTTAAAATCAAACTTACAGTAATGTGATAAGGCAAAAATGTATTTGTGAGACACATACAGACAAGGTATTAGTATTTATGGAGAATTTTGTTTTTAAGATTATCAATGACCTCTTTGTTTGTTCTTTGTACAACACAATTCATGTTTACAATTTTGCTGCTGTTTATAAGCTTTTTATCTGTATTGCCCTGAAAATGCAATTGCTTTGTGTATGTTTATACAGTTACTCACAAACTGCTCAGTGTGATCTGAATTTTCCTCTATAACTGTTAACTTATTTACGTGAATACATGACCTAAGTATATTTACTATTTCCTTTCATAAAAGAATTGATTGCAATTCAGTACTGACACGTTATAATTTCAAAGTTAATCAGTAGCTTGTAGTAACCTTGTCAGACATCACTGGCTACTAGATCAAAGAATAGAATTGAGAAATACAAGGAAAAATATGCTACAGAGCCATTCCAGTGGTGTTCTTATCACTAATAAACAGTCAGCAAAACTGGGACATAACAGCCAAAGACCTAAAAGTCTTTGAATATTATAAAGTTTCATTGAATGAAGTTACTTTTTCACACTGTCAAGTCCAAGGATCCTTTAGCAAATAATATAATACATGTGAGGATTCTCAAGAGCTTCTTTCCATTATATCAGAATCTGACTTTTCCAAAATGCTGAGTAAGAAGTTTCTGATCTTGCAAAGGCCAGATGCTCAGTATGTTTTGCACACTAGATGTTAAACTGCTTTATCAGTGTTCCAACATAAATAGGAAAACAAACAAGCCAAAAAATACCAAAACCAACCTACCTAATATTAAAACAGTATTAAAGAGACATTGTCAGGCTTGATATCTGTAATAGATACAATAACTGTGCAGCCTGCTTCACAGGCCTGACAATACCTGGAATATATAGTAACAGCCTAAAGCAAGAAGAAGGAAACCTTAAATTAAGAGGGTGTAAAGGGAAGGAGACATTCTGGGGCTTTTTTGGGAAGGGAAACCTTACTTTTTTTAAATCTTTCTGATAATGCAAGCCTTTTCTCTTTATTGCCTTAAAAAGTCAAATTTGTTTTACAGTCAAACATCTCACTGTAATCTGAATTTTCCTCAATTTCCTACATAGCTGCATAAGGAGATCAGCATACATCCTTCAGCACTTTCTAGTTGACATTTCTGTATTGCAAGTATCATCTTTGGTGATAGCCATCTGAGATTATGAACAGCACAGGAAAACTATTCTGTTAATTAGCAACTATCACAGTAAAATGCACCTCAGCATATCTGCTTGCGGACAACCTCATGTCCCAAGTCCCTTGCTCTGTCCTATTATCATTGTTACTGAAAAATAATATTGAAGCCTTGGTCATATAGAAAATGATGGGTTCTTTGCCATGGACTCCAAAAGACCAAGGATTTGGTCAACAGACCAAAGAAATAAGAATATGGTCACAAATAATCTGTTGAAAAAAAAAAAAAAAANGCCACAAAATAAAAATTTTCATTTAAATTAATATTGGCCATTTTATTGAAACACAATTTATTCATACTTTTTCCTGCAGCCACCACATTTACAGCAAGCACCGTGAGAATACAGTACAAATACAGGTTACACTATAGAAAACAACACAGTATTATTCCGTTCTTAGAACTTCTGTTGAAACAACAGAAACAGAAATACCTTGCCTGCTCCAGTAGATCCAGAAACAGCTAATAACTCTCCCTTCTCAATCTTGAAATTTATATCCTGAAGAACGGGAGAGGCATGAAGGGGGAAATTACTGAAGAAGAGACTGTTGTTAGTGCTGGGAGCTTTGCTGTTGTNAGGGCCAAAAAAAACTGTGTAAAAAAAAAAAAAAAAAAAGATGAACGCATAATGAATGTTTGTTTTGATTTTCATATCCCCTCAGAAAACCCAGTGAAGATGAAAGATTCATCTAATTACTTGCTGTTCAAAGTGAATAAGAGTATCACAGTTCAACTCATTTTATATTAATGAGGTTAATCGGATGTGTTATGTGCAAACTAAGTGTACTGACAACACTTTGGGGTTCTAAAATGATGATTAATCCAAAGCACAGCTTTTCTCAGAAATCCACCAGCTTCAGCAGCACCTCACTGGGTTGTCACCAGGGACTCAGGAAGCCTGTCTGAGTGAGGCACTGTAGGAACTGCAGCACAAGCAACCAGCTATACTACATGACCAGGGCAGGCATCATAGTTACCTGGCTAATCTGTGACATGTTTGTCAGGTTACAGCCCATCTTGTGTTCACATTTTTACTTAAAATGCTGGCCAGGCAGGAAAACGAAAATAAAAGAGTCTGCTTTCTAGCACACTGAACCATGAGAATTAATTTCAGGTTTCAGCCTTCACTATTCCTGCAAATCTTCTTTTACTTCCAATGAAAAATAGTTTTGTCATTTAAATTGTTATTGCCTTATTAAGTCTGTATCCTTGCATGTACAAAAAATAATGCAGCAAACTCTCATATTAGCCACAAAATAAAAATTTTCATTTAAATTAATATTGGCCATTTTATTGAAACACAATTTATTCATACTTTTTCCTGCAGCCACCACATTTACAGCAAGCACCGTGAGAATACAGTACAAATACAGGTTACACTATAGAAAACAACACAGTATTATTCCGTTCTTAGAACTTCTGTTGAAACAACAGAAACAGAAATACCTTGCCTGCTCCAGTAGATCCAGAAACAGCTAATAACTCTCCCTTCTCAATCTTGAAATTTATATCCTGAAGAACGGGAGAGGCATGAAGGGGGAAATTACTGAAGAAGAGACTGTTGTTAGTGCTGGGAGCTTTGCTGTTGTTGTTTTCCTGGTTTGCTTTTACAAACAGTTCTCCAATTCCCTGCAAAATACACAGAAGCGTATTTATTTGTATGTAATAAAGTTAATAAAACATGTATATGCAGATGTATATTATACTATGGACTTATGAAAACAAATGAACATACTTTTCTGACATTACTTTTCCTATATTTAACATTTTTATTATATTCATAAATGTATAATTATCTCTTTAACTTATCACTAAATTTGTGAACCCAACCAAAATTTGCCTGTTATAGAACTGCTTTCCAGTGATTATAAGTGCTACAACCTGATTCTGTTTTCAGGCTGGCTTAAACAAGAAATAACTGCTCATCACAGGCCTAATTAAAAGGTTTCTTCCAAATTTTCTCAACCATGGATAATTTGATACCATGCATTAATCACTTTCCATACATTCCTTAATTGCTGGTAACTGAAGCCAGCTAAAATGAAGGAGCACTGGCTGCTCTTTTTAGAGATCACCAAAGTAAATATCTGTACAAAAGACACACTCTTGTGTTTGAATCTAGTTTGGGAAAGGCACTAACCTCATCCCAAAAAGCCGTTACTTTGTCCAGCTCAACCCCAGTGGTTGTCAGATTATACTCCAGGGCTTTATATTCTTTCTTCAGCAAGAAATCCTAGAAACAGCATGGAAGCAGATGAGAGGAAATGGTGAGGGACACGGCGTGCCAGCGAAGCAGTACACACCAACACCCAGGCTCATCCTGCTGCTGCTGTTGCACGGCAGTGGCATAGAGAGAGGTATAAATACAGCTTATGCAATGCCTTTCAGATGCAGAAGGACATGGTTTGGAAGCTAACAATTCTTTTGTTGCTAGAGAAAATGCAACCGTAAATGTATTTGGTTCTGGTATAGAAAGAGTCCAGACTTGAAGAGTTTAGCAGAACCTTCTTAAACCCAGATTAGAAGTTTCAGGACTTTTATCACACAGAATCAGCCCTCCAGCCTTTATCCTTTCCAAATAAAGCTTTGGTTTTGGAATATGTGGAAGGTCATACTCTGGTAAATAATGTGTGCAACTACATGCAGCTATCTATTACAAACTGCAAGACTTTGAAAAGATTAGAATGATATCTCTACCAACAACACAAAAAAAAAGGCAGATAAAAATCCTGGCCAGTGCAGAACCTGAAGGGCTCTCATTTCAAGTGGCACAAGTCATCAACCTGATGCTTATGTTACCTTCCTGGACAATATTAGCGAGATAAGAGTAAGCCTAATTTCTCTATTCCATTATTTTGTTAAGGTTATGCAATTTGTAGGTACCATCTCCTCTAAACTGTCTTTTTAAATTATGTGGAGCCAAGGAGATCTATGTGGACAATACAGTGGACAAACAAAGCAGATATGGTGGAAAAATCAGTTCTTTATAGTATACTGGCAGACTTCTCAAGAATAATAGTAAGAAAGGGGAACACAGATTATTAAAAAGGCTTGAACAAGCAAACAAACAAACCAAAAAAAATGGAAGGCAAAAAAAATTGATGCAAAGGAAAAAAGTAAATTAACAATAGTGAGGCTTTCATAACAAGGGACTGGGGTCATCCAGTGATGTTNATGACCAGGGCAGGCATCATAGTTACCTGGCTAATCTGTGACATGTTTGTCAGGTTACAGCCCATCTTGTGTTCACATTTTTACTTAAAATGCTGGCCAGGCAGGAAAACGAAAATAAAAGAGTCTGCTTTCTAGCACACTGAACCATGAGAATTAATTTCAGGTTTCAGCCTTCACTATTCCTGCAAATCTTCTTTTACTTCCAATGAAAAATAGTTTTGTCATTTAAATTGTTATTGCCTTATTAAGTCTGTATCCTTGCATGTACAAAAAATAATGCAGCAAACTCTCATATTAGCCACAAAATAAAAATTTTCATTTAAATTAATATTGGCCATTTTATTGAAACACAATTTATTCATACTTTTTCCTGCAGCCACCACATTTACAGCAAGCACCGTGAGAATACAGTACAAATACAGGTTACACTATAGAAAACAACACAGTATTATTCCGTTCTTAGAACTTCTGTTGAAACAACAGAAACAGAAATACCTTGCCTGCTCCAGTAGATCCAGAAACAGCTAATAACTCTCCCTTCTCAATCTTGAAATTTATATCCTGAAGAACGGGAGAGGCATGAAGGGGGAAATTACTGAAGAAGAGACTGTTGTTAGTGCTGGGAGCTTTGCTGTTGTTGTTTTCCTGGTTTGCTTTTACAAACAGTTCTCCAATTCCCTGCAAAATACACAGAAGCGTATTTATTTGTATGTAATAAAGTTAATAAAACATGTATATGCAGATGTATATTATACTATGGACTTATGAAAACAAATGAACATACTTTTCTGACATTACTTTTCCTATATTTAACATTTTTATTATATTCATAAATGTATAATTATCTCTTTAACTTATCACTAAATTTGTGAACCCAACCAAAATTTGCCTGTTATAGAACTGCTTTCCAGTGATTATAAGTGCTACAACCTGATTCTGTTTTCAGGCTGGCTTAAACAAGAAATAACTGCTCATCACAGGCCTAATTAAAAGGTTTCTTCCAAATTTTCTCAACCATGGATAATTTGATACCATGCATTAATCACTTTCCATACATTCCTTAATTGCTGGTAACTGAAGCCAGCTAAAATGAAGGAGCACTGGCTGCTCTTTTTAGAGATCACCAAAGTAAATATCTGTACAAAAGACACACTCTTGTGTTTGAATCTAGTTTGGGAAAGGCACTAACCTCATCCCAAAAAGCCGTTACTTTGTCCAGCTCAACCCCAGTGGTTGTCAGATTATACTCCAGGGCTTTATATTCTTTCTTCAGCAAGAAATCCTAGAAACAGCATGGAAGCAGATGAGAGGAAATGGTGAGGGACACGGCGTGCCAGCGAAGCAGTACACACCAACACCCAGGCTCATCCTGCTGCTGCTGTTGCACGGCAGTGGCATAGAGAGAGGTATAAATACAGCTTATGCAATGCCTTTCAGATGCAGAAGGACATGGTTTGGAAGCTAACAATTCTTTTGTTGCTAGAGAAAATGCAACCGTAAACGTATTTGGTTCTGGTATAGAAAGAGTCCAGACTTGAAGAGTTTAGCAGAACCTTCTTAAACCCAGATTAGAAGTTTCAGGACTTTTATCACACAGAATCAGCCCTCCAGCCTTTATCCTTTCCAAATAAAGCTTTGGTTTTGGAATATGTGGAAGGTCATACTCTGGTAAATAATGTGTGCAACTACATGCAGCTATCTATTACAAACTGCAAGACTTTGAAAAGATTAGAATGATATCTCTACCAACAACACAAAAAAAAAGGCAGATAAAAATCCTGGCCAGTGCAGAACCTGAAGGGCTCTCATTTCAAGTGGCACAAGTCATCAACCTGATGCTTATGTTACCTTCCTGGACAATATTAGCGAGATAAGAGTAAGCCTAATTTCTCTATTCCATTATTTTGTTAAGGTTATGCAATTTGTAGGTACCATCTCCTCTAAACTGTCTTTTTAAATTATGTGGAGCCAAGGAGATCTATGTGGACAATACAGTGGACAAACAAAGCAGATATGGTGGAAAAATCAGTTCTTTATAGTATACTGGCAGACTTCTCAAGAATAATAGTAAGAAAGGGGAACACAGATTATTAAAAAGGCTTGAACAAGCAAACAAACAAACCAAAAAAAATGGAAGGCAAAAAAAATTGATGCAAAGGAAAAAAGTAAATTAACAATAGTGAGGCTTTCATAACAAGGGACTGGGGTCATCCAGTGATGTTGCTGGAGCAGAGATAGAGAAAGCACAGTGATCCTGAAACACTCCATGGTCTAGAAAACATGGGTCTAACTACATGGAAAATACAATAACCCAGGGTACATATGTGGACCAGTGAACTCTCTAAACTGATGAGGAAACTCAATCAGAGAAACGGAGGAGTTGTTTATTATTTCTGTTTATGTTTCTTGTGACAAGTAAAGGGCACTGGTGTTCTGGGAATCTCTGCAGTCTATCCATGGGATCTATACTGAACCTGACACAGAGAGATGATTATTTATGGATTCTGGAACACCCACAAAGCTGAAGTCCCCAAAGACAATAATTCATCAAAGTGAGGGCTATGATACAACAACTGGGCTTGCCAGTTCTGTGACAGGGCATTAGATACACTCTTCCAGACATCAGGAGAGACAGGATGCTTCCACTAACAACTACAGTATCTGAGAGCATGAGAAATACCTAAATCAGGACTCAACAAAGCAACCTTCTGAATGGTGAATAGAGAGGTTTATGGCTAGGTATCTCAAATTTTCCAATGCCTGCTTCTTATTCTATATTGAGGTTCAGATTTCTGATTAAGATCTATAAGTTTCATATCAGGTATTCTTATCACAGCAAAAGTAATGAATTATGTTTTACCAAAAACAATCTTCAATATGCAAAAAAGCCCAAGATTTCACCCTGAAATAGAGTAAGAGTCCTTTTCCTGAGAAGCAATTTCAAAACAGCAGATAAAACAGGCAGAGTTAATGAGAATTCACCCTCGTTTAACTCTGCAGATAAGCCTCTCATGCTGGTATATGAGCAATTGATCTCAGTAGGTAACGTAGGTAATAATTATTTGACCGGTACCTTAATCATGTTTACTACTCATAATGAATGAGATACATATTTGCATAAGATGCACCATCTCCTGCTGTTCCTGCCACTAACAGCTAGGAAAACAGAAGATCCATGACTGCAGCTACTGGAAGCCATGCTATAAAAAACATGGATTAATTTGATACTTCCTTTTCTGAAGGAAAAACATATTTTAAGCACCACAACTCATGATATATTTTTATTAAATTCCTTATTCTGCAGTGAGAAGAAATAACCAAATGCCACTGTTTCAAATACAGCAGCATGCAGGTAGCTCGAGAATGCTGTGGTTATGCTGCTTGAGGAACCACATAACAATATCAAGATCTATAATGAAGTTTCATGGTGTGTAGTCAAAGGAATATATAGTATATTTGGAAAGTCTGCATGAATGCTGTGTGCTTTTGCTGATCAGCTGACAAGATAATGTGCTAAAAAGAATTAGCTTACGTACTTGGGAAGATTTTAGTCTATGTACCCTACCTGTATTTTGTTTATTGCTCCAATAGAATCGTACCAGGTTTGTACAGCCCCGGGAAACTGCCTGGTCACTGTCATCCGAAGAACAATGCAGAAGGAAATGGTGGTAAATATTTTTCGGAGAATAATTCCTTTAGTCACGGCATATGGAAGCACAGCTAAAAACACCACAAAAAAGCCTGAAAAGAAGAAGGCTGAGCTGTTGAAATATCTCACATAAGCAGCTTTTCTGGTAAGCTTCAGTTCAGTTCTGTTAAAAAAAACAATACAAATAATTAGTATAAGGTTCCACAGCTTATATCTTATTAATATTTTGGATTGAACTGTTGGTAAAACAGCATTGCAGTTAAAAAGTAAGACTCAATATTTTTACCTAAAAAGTAACTGGAGCCAAGTTTTGGCACCAGTGTTCAAAGATGTCAGACAAAATAACAATGATCTATGTCATGATTTAGACATGTCATAAACCATGAACCTCTACAATTCCTGGCACAACCATCCTCAACCATCTAATGCTGGAATGTATATAACAGACTCACAGAAGAATTACCCCATTCTCATCTGATCATCTAGATAGATAGCTACCCTAGAAATAAGATACTTTGAAGTGCCAGATTTGCTGTATATGACCATAAAAAAACTAACAATCCACAATCTGATTATGTCATCTCCTTTTGCAGGGCACCCTACTGGCAGCTTCAACCATGAAGTAAAGTTATCAGTCAACCTTAGCGTAAAGAGGTGGAAGGCAGGGAGTGTGCTCTCCACCTTCCTTTCTCCATAGAAGCTCGGTCTACAGAGTAGCCTACTGACTGCTGTGCAGTCAGGAATGCAACTGGTGATTACTCTTAACTGCTTCCACCATGTCTATGCATCTTACAGAAATTATTAACTCAAAATAAATAATCCATGGATCATAAATCATCTTCTGAGTTGATAGCCCTAATTGACAGTGTTTTTCTGACCCCATTTTGTGGACTAGTTATTTAATTCATTCTACAGGATTTGCTCACAAGATGTGGTCTCAAATTTCCTAAAAGGAATAACTGTGACCAGCGACAGCAGGGAAATCCTGGTTCTATCCTCAGACTGGAGCACCTGGACTGGATTCATACTGATCTGATAGTTTATAGTAAATCACTACAAACAGTAAGATCTTCCTTATTCTAAAGGTAAAAAAAACACTTCACTTTCACTGGATTGTCTTTGAGAAAGCAGCTGAACAAGAAGGTGTTTGTGTAATAATATCTTTTCATCTTTTTTATTTACGTGATAATATTACACTTATATTTCTTTTATTTTCCCAATCACACACCTGGCACAAAACTTTAATTCTCTGTAAAGGACTAAACAAACACACAGGACAGCTCTAGTGAAGCGCCATTTGTCAATCAATATGTCACTTCTCCTCCCTTCCCCCAGGACTCCCTGTCAGGGGTGAAGACCTCCTTCTCATAGCAGCTAACTACGTTAGCTCTTCCACCTCCTTTCTGCTACAGGTCCGGTAGTTCCAGTCACATCTTGATAATAATTGAAGACATAAGCATTATACAAGGCTATCTACAGACTGTAAATGTTAATGCAGTTGTGGAGGATGAATACATGAAGCTGCACTACTTTAATCCTTTCACAGACTGCAGGTAACATTTAAAAGCAGTTTTATTGCATTTCTCAGAAAATGGCTGCAGAGTACTCATACTTCACTGCAGAATACGAAAGCCTGTAAAGCTTTAAGTAACCATCACAAAAGGGCTTTTTATTGTAAGATGAGGATAGGGTTGGCCAGAAACAAACACAGATGCCACAATTGTTTTACCTGTGCAAACTCACCCCTGGAATATCATTATTACCAACGAGGAAGCAAATAAAAAAAAAAATCTCCCCTCCATAGGGAACTTGACAAATTGGGAAAAAACCCAAGCTGCAGTGTGGGAATGCACAGTTAGTTTATGGAGGATTAAAACTTGTGTGCTTTATTTCTTAACTAACAAGACCACAGATGGTGTTCACAGCCACCTAATTTTATTTTTTT
>VYZU01090367.1:0-27970 GCA_013401355.1 Ceyx cyanopectus
TCTTTTTTAATTCTCCTCAGGTTATCATGCAGCCTGAAACACTGGGGGGTTTGGATTGCATGAGAGGTGTAGCTTAAACAATGCAAAAAGGGCTAACTGGTACCAACCCAACCTTTGCACAGTGGGAAACAACCTGTGAGCCCAGCTGTTAACTGAACATGTTCAAGTCAAACCAGAACTGCACCTTTAAACCAACTCATCTTTCAATTCCCGTTTTTTTAAGCTCATCTCTGAGTTTTCACCTGCTACTGCCACCAACTTTTTTCCTGAGTAATCGGAGATAATGGCCTCATGCTAATTTCCAGAGTTGCAGCTATTGTAACCTGGAATGAGACTCAGTAGAAGCAGCGTTTACAACACACTGCAAAGGCCATACAGTGCTCAGATAAAACACAAATTAAAGCTAGTCAGAAAGTACAAGTAGGTACCTGGGAAGATTTGAAGGCAGTTGGCATTTTGTTAAATTAACTCCAGTGAAAGAAATGAGAAATTGTAGTAAGACAAATATATCTGAATATTTCTACAAAGAAGCCTTTCCTCTTTAAAAGCAATAGATTATTTTAAATTTATTTAATAAAAAAGTTAATGTTATCTATTGAACAATTTGTTCTTATGGGAATATTCTGAAGCAGTTCCAAGTATTTGCAGAGTCATGTTGCCAAGACCTAGGAGATCAAATTAAAAACCCTACAGTGGTAGATAGTGAGAAGTGAGGGAACAAAGACTTTATTTTAACAGCACTAAAAGTTATTGGGAAAAAAAAATAGAAGTACTGACCTTAATGAAATTTTTATAAGGCAGGGAACATCTGAAAGTCAACGAGGCCTCCTGATCTCAAACAACTTGAGTATAACTTGCTTATGTCTGTGAGCACACATTATGACTTTGTTCCTGCAAAAGCCTTCCCACTTGCAAAACTTATTAAGACTATTTAACCTACTGTATTTGACCATACAGGAGAGCAAAAGAAAATCAAGAGCTAACCAACGTGCAGTCTCCTCTAGCAAGTACAGAGCAATAGGGGCATCCTACACATTCCCAGTTGAAGATAATAGCTTCACACAATCTTAACTTCAGAGGAAGATCTGGGGTACTGCCTAAACCAGGCATTAGCATGAAACATACTGGGCTCCATGACCAGTTCCACATATCCATCCCAAACAGCCACATCCAAATTAAGTCATTATCAGAAATTACCCAGCTGCAACATCCTAGAGTATCCAAATCCTGATGCTGCATTATTCTAATGTAGCCTTGATCTATTGGTTAAATAATTCTGACCATATTCAAACTAAAATCAGGTTATGATGCATTAAAGAAACATTAATATGGTCAAAGGAATACATGCAAACCTATTTCTGCAAGTCTCACCTTCAAACCTGGAAGTGACTTCCCCCTCCACACTCTGTTTCAGGAACACTGCTCAGCCATGAAAATCCACAGACTGTAAATCACAAGAACCCTAACTGTGGATAATGGCAGGCAAAGTGCAAACAGCAGTTTTAACCTTCTAGATGTCCAGATATTTCATCATTTCTCTACACCATTCTGTAGCTCTTCACTTACCTGTGGTTCTTCATTAACAAGAGAGAAAAGCACTTATGCTATTATTCAGCAGCCCAGACTGGAAGACAAACAAAACTCTCAAGCAACATATACTTTCTTCAACAACTTGACTTTCAGCAACATATACACACAAACACCAGCAAACCTTTGCCATTTCTGCAGTTGTCCACCAACTGCAGTCTCAGTAGCCAGTCTGAACCTTAGAGAAGGAAATAGTAATGAATGGAAGCAACAAATCTTAGAAATCAAACTCCAGGAATACAAAACATTAAATTTTATTTAATCAAATTTAAGGCTTGAGAAAAAAAATAAAATATATATATACACTGAAAGTAACTCAGAAAAGCCATCTCAGGAGACAGAAACTCCTCTCCTCTTCCACTGGCTACATAACATTCAAGCTGCATGGTAACCCACAGGTGGTAGGGAAGAGGAAAGGATGGAATGGGGAGACAAAAAAAACCCAAGGCAATTCTACAGATAAGCCAATTGTCATAGCAATCTCAACAGATAGGAGGTACAAGTCTATCCACATGGCACAGGAGGAGGGTCACTAAAGACCCCTTAGGAAGAAATATTCAGGTTTTCAGGAGGTGACTGAAGCTCCTTTGGTCACTGCACTTTTTTCAGTGCTTGTATTCATGTACAAACAGTATCCAAATGCAGGTAAACAGAAACAAAAGGGCAGTTTCTCTGTCAACCATACTGACAAAATAAATACATTGCTTTACAGAAATAAATTGTGCTCGTTTCTGAAAAATAGAAGTGATAACACTGAAAAGTTTCCTTTTCAGCCTAGNTGGTTAAATAATTCTGACCATATTCAAACTAAAATCAGGTTATGATGCATTAAAGAAACATTAATATGGTCAAAGGAATACATGCAAACCTATTTCTGCAAGTCTCACCTTCAAACCTGGAAGTGACTTCCCCCTCCACACTCTGTTTCAGGAACACTGCTCAGCCATGAAAATCCACAGACTGTAAATCACAAGAACCCTAACTGTGGATAATGGCAGGCAAAGTGCAAACAGCAGTTTTAACCTTCTAGATGTCCAGATATTTCATCATTTCTCTACACCATTCTGTAGCTCTTCACTTACCTGTGGTTCTTCATTAACAAGAGAGAAAAGCACTTATGCTATTATTCAGCAGCCCAGACTGGAAGACAAACAAAACTCTCAAGCAACATATACTTTCTTCAACAACTTGACTTTCAGCAACATATACACACAAACACCAGCAAACCTTTGCCATTTCTGCAGTTGTCCACCAACTGCAGTCTCAGTAGCCAGTCTGAACCTTAGAGAAGGAAATAGTAATGAATGGAAGCAACAAATCTTAGAAATCAAACTCCAGGAATACAAAACATTAAATTTTATTTAATCAAATTTAAGGCTTGAGAAAAAAAATAAAATATATATATACACTGAAAGTAACTCAGAAAAGCCATCTCAGGAGACAGAAACTCCTCTCCTCTTCCACTGGCTACATAACATTCAAGCTGCATGGTAACCCACAGGTGGTAGGGAAGAGGAAAGGATGGAATGGGGAGACAAAAAAAACCCAAGGCAATTCTACAGATAAGCCAATTGTCATAGCAATCTCAACAGATAGGAGGTACAAGTCTATCCACATGGCACAGGAGGAGGGTCACTAAAGACCCCTTAGGAAGAAATATTCAGGTTTTCAGGAGGTGACTGAAGCTCCTTTGGTCACTGCACTTTTTTCAGTGCTTGTATTCATGTACAAACAGTATCCAAATGCAGGTAAACAGAAACAAAAGGGCAGTTTCTCTGTCAACCATACTGACAAAATAAATACATTGCTTTACAGAAATAAATTGTGCTCGTTTCTGAAAAATAGAAGTGATAACACTGAAAAGTTTCCTTTTCAGCCTAGTTACTCAAGTCTGATCTCATTTGCCATATTGGTTAAAAACCTTGTTTCCACTGCAGCGTTTGTGGGATTTTTCCAAATGCAGCCACTGAAATCCCAACATCAACAATTTCACAAACCTCTCTTTCTGAGATCACTGAACTACTTCTCCTTTGAGGCTTTAGAGGCAGGCTCACACCCAAACGCTTTTGCTGACAAGACTTTTCAAAACCATAATCTAAACCTTTAGCCATGAAGTCACTGCAGGTCCACAGAGAAGGTACTAAATATAACCAAGTAGAAAGAGGTAAGAAAGCATTTCCATTCCAAGTCTGAAATTACACTAGCCATGTGTGTCATCAATGGAGATGCACTTCAAAATGCCTAGGGGTGAACTAGGCTACAGCCCCAGGGTTTTAAAAGTGTCATTGGATAAGCACAGAAAAGTTTATCCACAGGGAAAACAAATCACTCCATGAATTTCACCATCTTCAAATGGGTTGAACTTGAATTCTTGAATTCAGTTCCCAATAACTGGAGAATTAATACAAAGCTGGTGTTAATAAGGCCAAAGCCAGTAGGAACAAACTGTGGAAAGACAACACTTCCATTCAATTCTGGTTTTGCATGCAAACAGTACTTCAAAAAGGAAACAAGTACTCATTTGTCTCCAGGCAGCTTGGCAAGACTTGCAGACTGGCAATCCATGGCACTGGCTCTGGTTGGCAGTTGATTTCAGCACACAAACTCCACAGGGATCTTGGACACTATGATGACTTTCACCCACTGCTGAAATTGCTTCCCAGCTGTGTCAAGAAGGTCAAAGGGAATTCTCAATTCAATGTTTTATGAATAAAAGGGTTACCAACAGACAGCAACCTTCACCAATTTTACGTCCATCAGATTGTTAGGCATGATGCTAACAAAGTGAGTTCATGAGGTGGTCTAAAGTTTCAAGCACCAAAATTTAAAGCAAAGCTTGATGGACACTGCTTTGCTGCTTGCAAAGTAACAGAAAGAGCAGTAAATACTAATGGACTTGATTCAACAAGTAATACAGATCTCAAATTTTAAGGCTCTGTGGAATAAATGCCTCTTGCTCTTCCCTCAGTGGCACAAAGCTCAAAACTAAAAAACAAAACCAAGATAAAACCAAACCATCAAATCACAGTGCACTTCAAGCAATTTTCCTTTCAGGTTTTCAGATGAGCAATAGCAGACTGTTCTCTGCTACTGTAAGGAAATCAGCCATCCTTAGACAAGCTTCCTTTTCCTGTTTTGTCTCAATCACAGGCCAGAAAAAGAAGTGTGAATGCTGAAGTACAGAGGAGAAGTACAGCATCATCTGTGAAGTGCTTCACAGACTAAAATCTAGAAGGATGTCTGAACAATCAATACAGTTTTTGCCAGCACAATGTTTGTTAATACATGCATAACAGAAAAAAAAGGACATGGAAGAGATATTTAAAAGTTTGGCTTCTTAAGAAAGCCCTGTACTTTGGAAATACAAGTATTAAATCCTTCAGGCAGGCTACATGTAGGAAAATACCATTATAAAAATATTTCTTTTTCTAGAATTTACACTATATGTTAGGCACTGGAAATAAACCTGCTCTCCCTGAAAAAACTTGGGAGTCACTGAAAGCAGTAAACAATGTTAGTGATATGGCCCATAGCAAAACTGACAGCTACAGCTACTTCCACAAACTTTTCAGTCACACATTTCTACGTTAAAGCTAAAAATACTATGCCAAAGTCTTTTAGAGAAGACTGAAACTCTTACTGGACTACAGATCCATCTACTGAACCTCCAAGAAGCAAAGATAGGAGGAAGATTGTTTAGTTTTCTTCTGACAAAATTAAATGTTGGACTTTGTAGTAGTTCAAGTTGATGCAGAAAATTACTGAGCAGAAATCCTGGTTCACTGGGTGGAGACTGGCATTTGAACCACGCATCAGAATACAACAGAACTGAACAATCAATAGCTTCACAGAAAAGTCCAACAACTCTGGTCTTTCACTAAATGTGCATTTCCTCGTGAAAACACAGAGTTCAGCAGGGATCAGTGCTGATACCTGTGTTCTTCATCAGTCCAGGTATGAGCAGTTAGGACTCATGAAGATCAATACAGCAGTTGACAGAAACTAGAGGCAAGACAAAACCCATCACCAGCCAGCAGAGCATGCTTGGTACTTACTGAAACAAGCTGCACCTTGAAAATACTGCTGACAGCTCTCTTTAGAGATAGTACTGAGCAATAAGAACTTAAGCATTCGAAAGAGTTTTTTTCATCTATAAATAAAGAATATATACAATCTTTTTTTTTCAAAACAGGACACAGCATCAGGGAGTCACAGCCCCTTGCCCAAAAAGGAGATTTCTAACATATAATGCTGCAGATTCCTCCCTCCCCTTGATAAAAGGCTTGGGTTACTCCAGCTCTGATGCTGAGCACAGGTTCCTGCTCCTGAGACGTTTCCAGTCAAACAGAAATATCTGCACAACTGAAAAGCAATTAAAGAATTAGACAATTTTTTACTTCATTTTTTCCCCCCATTTCCTACACCGTGATGATTAAAAGTGACCACGTGAGTCTACTGTGGCAATTCAAACTTCAAGATTCTGAAGAAATCAGCACACCTTCTGGAAAGATTGCACTGAGACTGACAACAGGTGGAAGTGAAACAGAACAGTCTTTGTAGTACTCCTTCAAGGAAAGGGTTTACGGCAGTTTCATGTCTCCTTGCTGCAATGGTTTACATTTGCTCTGTTACAGTGTCTTGGGAAATTCCTTTTCTTCTTCAGAGATCACCACTGGTGCACTGTCTCAGTAGAGAAAAAGAGTTAGACAGGTGTGTATTCAGATGTGATAACACAAGATGGGTAAAATCCACATAAGGCTTTTAAGAACAGGAGTGTTTCTTTGGCTGTGCATTTCTTCCACCAATAATGGCAAAATATACTTTTTTGCAACACGATTTTGCTTGTATTTTCAGAAGGCATTGCCAGCCTTTACAGCTTCAATATCAGAAATCAATGTCCGGGCTAGGAAAATCCCAAAGATCTAAAAAGACAGAGAGAGACACCAAACCATTGTGTGTTGAAACACTTCTAATGTACCAGTCTGCTGGAAGAAATCCAGCTCCAATCTCAACTTCTTTTGAGCAGTATAGTACACACCACTTACAGCCAGTTAAGTGCTCATTTTATCATGAAGGACAGAATTGGATTTTAGCAGTTCCATATTTGTGATAGAAGGCTGTGGTTCAGACCTGCTGGAGTAAATCATCAGAAGATGTCCCCTCCATCACAGCATATTGAAATGTATTTTATGTAGGAATCATATTATCACTTGCAATATTAAGAATCTATCACAATAATCATATACTGCAGGTATTATAATTGTATTTTTAGAAGGACCTTCATTGCTTTGAAGAATATAATTTCAACAGACACTTGCATCAGACACTTTAAAGTCCTCATCCCTATAATTAGGTTTTTTGCCATACCTTAAAAAAAAATAATCCAGTGACAAATATTTACTTCTCCCCATAACTACTTTCCCTTCAGCAGGTCTGTGTCCTACAACTTGCAACTCTTTTCAATGCAGTGTAGCAAAACCAACTAACCTGGAGCAATGAGATGGCTATGAAGACACCTGCCACAATGTAGATATTTCGGGGTAACCAAGCTTCAAGGGCAAGAATACATCCTTTGACATAGATCTGATCATCCCATTGACTCTTGCTCTGAATATAGAGAGGAAAAATATTACTTTTCTACTTGACTTTATTCTAAGATCAGCTAATCATGTGACACTCATCATTTGTCACTTGTGCAGTAATGCTTATAACCAGCTCCAGAAATACAGATACGTCCAGATTAAATCAGAGAATGCTGGACACTGATGCTAGTATTTTCCTGCAAATCCTATTATTAGAATAGGATTTGCATTAGCAAATGATAAAATTTCAGCATTAGCAGATGATAAAATTCATAGTCAGGCTATTAAAAGTACTAACTGAAATGTAAATTTGAAATGCAAGTTCTATCCTTTTTTGAATCACAACCTTTCCATCACTTGTTTCCTCCACACTTCCAAGGTGTAAGTTTCCTTTAAACAGGGGAATATTTCTACCCAACTCTACCTGTGGCATGATGTGGCACAGCCAATGAGTTCATACCATTTTAAGCTGAGGTATCTATCAACAATTCCACTATTGTTCTAGTTTTGCCTATGCAGGTACAGAATATGACAGACAGCAAGACCCTAGCACCTTACCTTCTTTCTGACATCATAGCCACACTGTGTGTTCACAACCTTTTGCTGCAAAAACAAGAGACTGAAAATCAGTTGAATTCTACTCACTCCAGTTCACAGGAGGTTTTTCAGTCTTTTAGATTTACAAACAATTCAGGACTGACAGAGCCAAACATTATTTTTACTAAAAATGCTTCTTAAGGTACTAAGGAGGAATTGTTTACACCTGTGTGGGGAAACAGGCCTTTCAACTCCATGGTTTGAAGGGGTACATCACTTCCTACCCCGATCACTCAGAACAAGTAACAGCTTCAAACTACCTGAGCACCCTCAGGTGACAGTGTCACACAGAACCCACACCCAAGACACACCTAGTCTAAAAGGAAAAAAAACAACAAACAAAAAAAGGGGGAAAAAAGGGGGGGGGGGAAAGAGGGGGGACAGGAAAAAAAGGGGGACAGGAAAAAAAGGGGGACAGGAAAAAAAGGGGGACAGGAAAAAAAGGGGGACAGGAAAAAAAGGGGGACAGGAAAAAAAGGGGGACAGGAAAAAAAGGGGGACAGGAAAAAAAGGGGGACAGGAAAAAAAGGGGGACAGGAAAAAAAGGGGGACAGGAAAAAAAGGGGGACAGGAAAAAAAGGGGGACAGGAAAAAAGGGGGAAAGGAAAAGGAAAAGGGAAAAGAAAGAAAAGAAAAAAACAAACAAACATCAAAACACTCTATATCCCAAGTAGGAAGACTGTAAACATCTTCCAGATCACAGTTGCACACAACCCAAATGACAGTATTTATCTCCAAAGATATTCCTTGACTTTTGCTTTCTCTGTATGAGACTTATGAAAACATAAGTGTTACACAGTTATAGCCTAATTTACTGAATGCATTGCATAATAATGAAATATTAGGATGATATTATTAAAAATATACTCAAACATACTTATTTCTTCTTAAATACAGCACCAGCAACAGAAAAAATTGCAGTGAAATAGTAGCGCTCCAAATTAAAGTAGAAAATAATTACTGTGTAATCCAAACATGGAATATTTCCCTCACAAAGTCTTTCTTGCTGATTTCCAAGACAATCAAAAGCCTTAGTATAACCCACCAATGGCTGGCTGCTCCTCACCAGGACTGCCCATAGGCTTTGAGCTGTAACTATTGCCACTCTACAGTATGAAGCACTATGTGTTTGTTCCTACCTCCCCATTATAGTTTCCATTGAAGCAGGCAGATCTCTACAAGTTTAGCAAACAGATCTAACCATGAAGTGTCTAAATCTTGCCAAAACCAGAACCAATGCAAATGCTTTAAGCTGAGTTTGTCAACAGTTGCTGATAAACCATCAAGAAATGCAGTTACTCCTACTTAATTCTGAATAGGGCAAAAAAGTCATCCAAAGTCATCCAAAAGGGGGAGGGGGATAGAACCTGGCCTGCTGGGGTCAAACTCAAGAGCTGCACATCAGTAGCAATTGGGCACTGTCCCAGAGAGCTGCTTAGGGAGGCTGCACTGACAGAAAATCAATGCACTTTGTCTAGGGATAAGATGGACACTGAGGTGACTGATCTGCTAGCTGTTAATGCACTGGCAGGGACAGGTCAAGCAGGAGTTAGGCCAGCGAGTGGTGCTGAATGGAGCTAAATCCAGTTGGTGTCTGGTCACTAGTGGTGTTCCCCAGGGCTCAGTGTTAGGACCAGGACTCTTCAACATCTTTATCAATGACCTTGATGAGGGGATGGAGTGCATGCTTAGCAAGTTTACTGATGACACTAAACTGGGTGGGTGTGTTGATCTGCCTGAGGGTCAGGATGCTCTGCAGAGGGATCTGGCCAGGCTGGAGCAATGGCTGAAACTAACTGCTTGAGGTTCAACAAGAGCAAGTGCAGGGTCCTGCCTTTGGGTCATAACAACCCCCTGCAGTGTGGGGGAGAAGTGGCTGGAAAGCTGCACTTTGGAGAAGGACTTGGGGGTGCTGGTAGACAGCTGACTGGATATGAGCCAGCAGTGTGCCCAAGCAGCCAAGAAGGCCAACAGCATCCTGGCATGGATCAGGAACAGTGTGGGCAGCAGGAGCAGGGAGGTGATTGTACCCCTGTACTCAGCACTGGTGAGGCCTCACCTTGAGCACTGTGTCCAGTTTTGGGCCCCTCATTACAGGAAGGATGTTGAAATACTGGAACGGGTTCAGAGAAGGGCAACAAAGCTGGTGAAGGGTCTGGAGAGTTTCTCCTGTGAGGAAAGGCTGAGGGAGCTGGAATTGCTTAGTCTGGAGAAGAGGAGGCTCAGGGGGGACCTTCTTGCTCTCTACAGCTACCTGAAGGGAGGTTGTAGGGAGGTGGGTGTCGACCTCTTCGCCCTAGTTAAAGATGACAGGACGAGGGGCAATGGCTGCAAGTTGCACCAAGGGAAATTTAGGTTGGATATCAGGAAGAACTTCTTTCCAGAGAGGGTGGTTGGGCATTGGAATGGGCTGCCCAGGGAGTCCCCATCCCTGGAGGTGTTTAAAAACCGTGTGGATGTGGTGCTGGGGGACATGGTTTAGGGACCCTGGCAATGCAGGGTGAATGGCTGCACTTGATGATCTTAAAGGTCTCTTCCAGCCAAATCATTCTATGATTCTATGACTCTTCTGTGTACCTGTTTGGATATTATATATTATTATACCTTGCAGAGTTAGACCATGCTATCTAGTTGGAGCACAAGAGGTTTAGAGGAAACACAAGGAAAAGCTTTTTCCCAGTGAGGGTGCCAGAGCTCTGGAACAGGCTGCCCAGGGAGGTTGTGGAGTCTCCTGCTCTGGAGACATTCCAGACCCTTCTGGATCTGTTCCTGGGTGACTTGGTCTAGGTGTCCCTGCTCTGGCAGGGGGCTTGGACTTGATGATCTTCTAGGTCCCTTCCAACCCCTAACATTCTGTGATTCTGTGAAAAAGAGCTTGAAGTCCTGGTGACAACACATTTTCAGCTGTGTAATAGCCTGCCACATTCGGGCTCTAAAAGGAATGGAAAGAGTTTGCCTGTGCAAGGGCAATTTCTGATCATTTAGAAGAGCTTCTGAATCCCTGCTCATCACACTTTATTCAGGAAGTGCTTCCTTTCCTAACCCTGCAACAGCACTGGAGCAACACAAAGCCAGGAAACAACTTACAGCAGGATCAGTTATGCAACAGGAAAAAGGAACTCCACACTTCTCCCGACTTTTGCTTTCACTGCTGCAGTTGAAGTATATGTTAAAGTCCCAGTCATCTGGACCTTGGGCTCCACAGCAGTTGTTCTGCAACAGACAGACAGACTCTTAGCATTTGGGGGTATTCTGGAGATAATTTATCCACCGAACAAGCTCTCTGGAATGATAATTGTTCATTTTCACTTTCTCCAAGGCTGTGCAGAATCAATGACAACATCAGAGTGAAAAACTGAGTAAATCAATACTGTGGCTCTGTGAAATCATTGCAGTACACTTGGCATAGTGCTCCTGGAAATAGGTGGCAGCGTGACAAGCAAAATCATGGAAGTTTTCACTTTAGATGTAATTGCCAGATACACCACGTATGGATGTGCACTGACTGCAACTAAACTGTTCTACAAATGGACCCCAGTATTCCCAAGTCAGTCAGAATCAGAAAAGCTGCAAAACACATTTCTTGAAATTTGTGACTCCAACCTTAAATCTTCACGAATCAATGGGGTTTCTTCTCCTTGTTTACTGTGGAAAAGTGGATCTGAACATTAGTGGACATACTTCAAATGAGGCTATCATATCTAAATTAGTTGGCTGCTATCTCACTAGCTCAAAGGTCTGTCAATTCTAGAAGTATTTCACATGAGTTTCTTGATCTAAACAGTGCACTGTAATTAGAATAGTTGTGGGTTGGGGAAATACCAACATTTCAAGGAATGTTCAATCCCTAGAACTAATGAAAGCAAGTTTAAGTTCTGTTTTGCAGTTTATTGGCCTGAATACTTAAGATCATAAATCTTTTTCTATAATTTGAGTACTTGAAATGTTACACCACCACACAGATTCTCCTGGTGCCTCATGAAGTTCCATTCTCTGGGGATATCTCTAGGATCTTTCCCCTGCCCACTGCCTGACCTCACAAAGCTTGCATTAACCTAAGTGTATGCGAGACCAACAAACCTTCAAGTCAGTAAATGGATTCAGAAGTTACCAAGCTATGACAGACACAGAAATGAAGAGAGAACAGAGCTGTTTACATAGTTTTCACAAAAGATATTATTAAAAAGAGCTGAACATAATGGTCAGAATAGACAAAACACCAAGAAATCATGATTTTTTAAGCAACTAAGACATTTACTGTGAAAAAAAGAAAAATACTTTAATTTTTGTCTTTCTAGTCCCTCCTCCCCCAAATTCCCTTGCAGAACTGCACTTGCTAATCCTGCACCATGGCTCCACTTCTGTCCTCAGCACTTTCAGGTATGGATTCAGATCAGAGATATTGGTGGACTTTTTCAGGTTTATTAGCTTGCTATTCTGGCTAGTGAACTCCTTTTAAATAAAAATAAAAGGCTGAGCTTACCAAAAGTATTTAACTGGAGTTCCAGCTGCAAATCAGTTTAGTGTATTAGCCTAGCTGACTACACTGAAACTAAATAAACAGAACAACAATAGAGTTGACAACACAGACAATTCCTGGCCTTGGTCATAACCAGGAGGAGGCCTGCCTTAAATAAAGGTGACCATAGCATTGAAAATTGAAACAGCACTGCAATGCACCCAAGCAGCTTAGTCAGAGTATGCTTCTGTACCAATGACACAAGAAGGAATGAAGAGGATAGGTAAACTGTTGCCATTAGACAGCTGCCCAAACTGGTATCCACTCTAAAACATGCTCTTCTATCAAACTGAGCTGTGAGCACAGATCTCTTAAATGGGATCTTCTAGAAAAAACCCAAAACTTTCTTTCATAAGGAGAAAAAATATGAAAGACAGCTATTTTACCTCTTTGTGAAATACATTCTTAACCACAGACAAAACCACAAGTCAGAAGTCACCCTCACTGTTTGTTTCCTGGGCATGATTACAAAAAGCAGCTGATGAAAAAAAGTCACCAGACCCTTGCCCAGAAGCACAGGCCTCTCCAACTCTTGGTGTGCATCACTGTCTTCTGGTAAATGAACATTGTAGGGCCACAGAAGCACAAAATTATTTCAACCTCCTCTGACAACTGTCTGACCAGAGACCAGACTTCCCCAGTTAACAAAAATTCTCTTCTGCTTCAAGATGAGATGCAGCTGGGAAAAGAAAAGGCCAAATGCTGCATTCCTCGTCAAGACAGCAGTGCCTTTTAAAATAGAGTCAATTACCAGTTCCATGGCACAATTTTGGATGCTTTCAATGCAGAAAGAGCAAAACAGCACTATCACCTACAGAATGTGTAACCAAGGAAGGCTTCCAAAATCTCCATATTCTCCTAGAACACATGAAAGAAGTGACAGGACACAAACTTACTATTTTCTGTAGCGAGTCAATAAGGTTCTGGAGGTCGATGTCATCTCTGTAGGATTTTATATTGTTCTCAAAGAATTCCTTGACCCTGTCCCTCACCCAATCCTGGAACAGGAAAGCCAGAACTGCTGCTGCCAGCTCCAGCAAGAATATAAACACAATAGCTCCACAGAACTGTAAAAGAAAAAGTCCCAAATTAGAAAGTATCCATTAATTCTGCATCCCTACTCCAATTCCACCAGGAACAGACAGAATTAGCTTAAAACTCTCTCTTGGTACAGAAACTGTGAGAACACAGTCCCTGAAAGGAGAACACAATGTAAACAAATCACCAAGAACCTGATTATCTTTTTGTTTTGGTCATCTGGATGTGACAGTAAGTTGAGCACCATACTCCAGTCATTATGCAAAGCAGTGACAATATTAATAAATAAGAATTTGCAAAACACAGGACTAAAGTGTCTTGATGGTTTTTATTCAGTTGAACTTTCTCAGCTCTAAAGCAAAGAAGCAGCCTCGGGGTAAGAACAACCATTCAAGAGACTCACACCAGTCACTGAAGTCCAAGTTTTGCCCATCAAACTTTTTAGAACTTTAAAAGGAATTTGTTCTCCATAAGCTATTTACTCTCAATAATCCCTGACTAAATGTTCTAGAATCTCGTATTTACTGATATTACACACACAATGTTAGATTCTGGTATAACATTATATATATAACACTGTAACATCACTGTATATCAGAATGAAGGGAAAAAAAAAAAAAAAAAGGAAAAAACCCTTGTCCAGAATGAGGAAAACATCCATAGGTTTGACATTACACTGCTTTTAATACCATTACTCCCAGGCTTTAACATATGCACTGTAACTAACCAAACTATACAAATTAATTCCCTGGGCTTGCTACTAGCTTGCTACACCCATCATTCCCAGAGTTCACACACAGGACAATCCACTCACACAGTGACTTTACTTACAAACTTCAGGAGGCAAATGTTTTCCCTCAGAGCTCCTACACAGCCAGCAAATCCCAGAGTAAACATCACTATTCCCACCACTAAGACAAGCACCACTGGGTCCAGCCCATGCAGACCTGTCACCTTCGTCAGATCAGACAGCACCCCCTGCAAGAGGAAAAACAGGGTAAGAGGGAAAGGGGAACACTGCACATTTTCCACTTAACATTCCTTCTGGACAGCCATGATTTCCACCATTCCAAGGGAACTGGGTGCAGCAAACCCCTGAGCTTGGGCAACAGAAAGGTCTTCTTATGAAATGGCTAGTGATGACAGTGAGTTTTCTTCACCCTAGCAGAGCAAAGGTACAGCTATTAATTCTTTTAATCAGTAAAGCCAGTGAGGCCAGATTCTCAGTTCACAGCCTGCTAAACAGGCTTCCACAAGATGGTGCCAAAAGCTCAAAACTATCACTGAATAGTCATTTAGTCTCAAGGCAAAAGAATTAATGCTTTAGATTAATTTGAAATGCATCAGTTGGAACAACATTTTAGTTATAGCTCTATCTAGTGCTCAACAACCTTAGGAATTCTCCTACAAAGTCTTGAAAAACATACAGAAGTCTAGTCTAAATATTTCCTTTTCATTCAAGATACAGTTCTTACACCAAAAGAAGTTATCTGTTCTCCAGAAGATGCTTGCAATTTGAATTTCTCAGTCCATGTAAACATAATGCTAACAGCCAAATGCCTGATTTCAACATTAGGTTTTAAAGAACTTCAATTTATATACCAGCTACCATTAAAATTCCATCAAATGCATGTAACACAAGCTTTTCATGTAGTGTGCAAGAACAAATGCAACATGAAGAAAGCAGAACAAATAGTTGAAAAACTTAAATGTTTACTTAAAAATGTCTTCAAAATACAGCTCTAGAAGAAAATATGCACATGGAGAAATTTCACCAGATGATGAAAAAGCCACTAGTTAGCAACAGGACTACATGGTGCTACAGGAATGAAAACTGAAATGTAGAATGAAAATTGAAATGTAGAATTCAGAACTGCCTTGCAATAGCTGGTGACTTACAGCTGAAATAACCTGTCAACAAGTGGGCTCAGCTTATAGATTTCCCAGCATTCAGAAAGTCCGAGGAAGCAAAAACTTTTCCAGTTAAGTGTCACCAGTGACATGTTTCCATTCTACTAATTACAAGACCTCACAGATAACTATCAAACCTGGCCTGCTGCACTAATTATGAGTCTCACTTAATCAAACTTCAGCCCAGATCCCACATCAAGGCAGACGTGCCAAGATTAGCCAGACTGATACTGTCTCTTTGTAGAAACAAAAATGCTCTGTGACCAGGACATAGAAACTTTCACAACTATTTTCAGCCATCTCCTTCCCAAAGTCAAGGTCAAGGGTTTTTTTTTGAGACACGCTCAAGCAACACCTTTTGAGAGACTTCCTCTGATCAAAGCATCTTTTACAAAGTTGGCAGGAACTGGGTTTTATTATTCACCCTCAGATGTTGTTTGTTCACAACAATTTCTTCATGTGCACAGTTGACATTTACTTCATTCTCTTTTGAAAAGAGGGTCAGGGGTTGGTTGGTTTGGGGTTTTTTGTGTAACAGAAGATGTTAAGTGAAAAACTTTGAAGGAAGAAAGCAAGCAAGATAGTCCTCTAAACTAATTATCTCATTCTACCACACTCATCTCTTCAAAGATGCTTCAGCCTGCTCCATCTTCAGGATGTAAAAAACTCTCTGAAGTACAGGCCGTCCTTTACAACAGCACCTAGATTTCCTGCTGCTATGCAGAAATGAAGGCTGGTACCTTCAGTCAGTGTCAAAACACCCAAGAATAAAACTCAGCATTTAAGTTTTCTGATTTCTTTTAATGTTTATAAGGGTTACAGCACCTGCTCAGCTGAAGTGTGCTGGCAACAGGATTAACTTAGATTGTCTTCAAAAAAATTCTCTAATCCAGCCCAATAATAAATGCTGAAGGAGTTCCTGGTTTTGAGATACATCAGTATGGAAACTATAGGATACATCTGAGAAGGACAGAGTTGATCTCTCATCATGAAGTGCTGTGAACTTGATATTGATTGTCACAGTATCAGTCTGCCACTGATTATAACACAAGTCACATGCACACACCTTTAGACAGTTTACATACCTCTGTGTACAAACACAAAGGTCAACAGGCTGAAGAGTCAGTTAAGGCTTTTAATTTTGTTTAAATATACCTTCCATAAGATTCCTGTCAACCTGCTTCTCCATGCTCTTGAACTCCCTCTGAATAACTGTCATGCTTTGAAGCAGACTCACAGCTCCCTCTCCATTTGTTATTAACCATGAACTTGGTGGAATGAAGTTTGGCTGACTAACCACTGCTTCCCCAGGTCTTCCTCTGTATGGTCTAGTGGTTAGAAACATGTCAGGATGAGGGTTGGACTTGCTGATCCTAGATGTCCTTTCCAACCATAATGATTCTATGATTCTAAATAGTTTCACATTTCCTGGTGAGAGGGCTCAGTGTTATTTACCTTGCTTTTATTACTTCTACTAACAGTTTATTTAGAATTCACTTTCTCTTGGTGATTTTTGTACCATCTCTTGGATGATAGATGTTAACATCTGTCCAGTTATTTTTGTGGAGACTTGAAAAAGTGTGACTGTTCAAAACAGCAAAAGCCAGTTACAAGATGATAAGCAGAGGCCAATTAGATGCACCAGTCAGAGAGACTGGATTTAATTTAAACAGCAATCAGGACAAATCAGGATAGGTCATATTTTCAAAACTTCTCACAAACAAGCATTCTCATTTTGATGTCTTATCAGCTAAAAGAGATGCACAGAATTTATATATAAAAAAAAAAGAAAAATACTGGCAAGGAATCAATCTGCAGTGTAAATCTAGGGGAAAACAAACAAGAAAAAACAGAAGCTTGAGGCCCAATCTACTCCATGCTGCACTAAGACACAGGGTTTCACAACTCCTTTAGTTTATCTTGGGGTTTATCACTGCAGCACACCTCCTGGAATGTTTTTCTCTTGCTTCCTATATATTGTTCACCAAGATGTTTATCTGTAAACAGACAGATCCATCCAGGCACTGGAGCTGGAGACTGTCCACACAGCACAGAACAGACATGGAAAAAAATAATGTACAGATTTCATAAGCCATTCAGAAGGTCAAACTACAGGAAAAGCTTGGAAGTACTTATTTGCAAGTCAGAACACAGAATATCAATATTTCAGGCAAAAAAAATAAAAACTAAAGACAGAAAGAGTCTGTCTTTGCATTTTAGTAACTTCAGTGTACCATTTGGCACGTGGAGGTAGCCAAGTGCTAGCTATTTCCAACACACAGATCCTATGTGTGCTGCTTTACAGAAGAGAATGTCTGAACATGAGAAAATACAAATTCCAGACAGGTTTAACACCTTCCTGAAGGGTTGAAAAGAAAAATCCTGCTCTAACAACAGAATAGGAGGTAAATAAATACAAGTACTGTGTGGAGATGGACTGATGATGATCCATCAGTGATACCACTACCCTAGCTGTGAGAAGGTGTGCAAGCAGAGGCAGCAGGAAGGAGAAGAAATACCTCAGTGTTAAGATAATCACAGAACTATTTCATTTACAGCAAGTGGAGAAATGCCAGAACCTCTCTGTATTTGAGTAGCTGCTGCAGATAAGCACTCTGATGAAGGAAATGTTACACTATGATGTAATTACAGTATCCTTACTCAGCAGCAGAACTCAAGTGAGGTCACCTGCCCTCCACTGTTAATTATGATGAAGGTCAGTAAATCTGCTAGTAATTGTCACTTTTTCCTACTGCTTGCAGTCAGATTAAAGTCATGTTTTTACATTGATAACAAGGGGATGAACCATTCATTTCCATTCCTGTATCAACCCTTCTCTTGTGAAAGGAGAACTCTGTAGGTACGTGCCACACAGACCTCCTCTGACTGAGGAAGTTATTCAGATGAAAGAAATCTCTGTCAAAAGTGTGTTATTCAGCTAGATCACACTGCCCAGTTTTGTTGGGAGATGCTACATTTAAGGAAGCAATTTTACTGGAGCAGGGGCCAGGAGAGAGCAGGCATCAAAGTAAGACCAGTCATTTCTACTCTCACCTTTTCACTCCATGCCCACAGACCAGCTGCAAGGAAGGCCACCCCAGCTAGCTAAAACAAAAAGAAAACAAAAATTAATTATAGATACTAATCAACACATTGTCATAACACTTAGCTAGTAGCTTTGTTGCTCAAGTAAAACAAACACTGTCATCTTCAAACAATAGTAATGGGACATTCTTCCCCATCCCCAGGGTCAATCTCTGGAAAAAAAACCCAACAATTGAGAATGCTTTTCTTACATAGTGTTTTTGCATTTTATAAACTTCTTTTTTTAAAGTATTCCAATTGCTTATTCATGATTCCTCAAGAAGCAAGCTACTAAATTAACAATTCTACGCAGCATGCAAGTGGGAATTATCCTTGTGCCAGTAACTTGCTCTACACCTTTTGCCTGCACACTAATGAAGATTTCAGAATATCTAATGCTCTTTTGAGGTTATTCCCTGATCAGTCTTTTTGTAGTATCAACCCCAGACAGCAGCCATGTTTTATTCTTGGTAACTTCTCAGTGTCAGGGTTCCTCAGCCTCTTCTCTAATTACATGTAGCTTGTCTTCTGAATCCTTACCTTGTTGAAGGCCTTTTGAATTAAGCTGAAGGTCCATCCACTTACTTTCAATAAGCAACAAATCTAATTGACAACACACAAACCCTCCACCAATTCATCCATTTGTATACCACCATCTTTCTGAATTACATTCATTGCCATTATATACTTACAAATGAAACAAGATATCCTTATTCTAGTCTTTTATTCCCTTTCTCCATTGTCAGGCAGTTAGTCTTTAATATCTGATTTCAATAATCAACCTCAAATTGTCTCTACAAGCTGAGGGCAGCTCCCCCTCATCACTTACAGTGGCTTTCTGCCCATGGAACCTCAGGAGACATTGGAACACTGGAGCTTGTCCAGAGAAGGGCAACGAAGCTGCTGAGGAGCCTGGAGCACAAGCCTTAGGAGGAGGCTGAGGGAGCTGGGGTTGTTTAGTCTGGGGAAGAGAAGGCTCAGGGGAGACCTCATCCCTCTTGACAACTCCCTGACAGGAGGTTATAGTGAGGGGGGGGTTGGTCTCTTCTCCTAAGAAGTGATAAGAGAAAAGGAAATGTCCTCAAGTTGTGCCAGGCAGTGTTTGGTTTGTGGTTGGACTTGCTGATATTAAAGGGCTTTCCCAACCTAAATGATTCTGTCATTCTATTGAAGTTGCTCCCTCCCCAACCCAAGTGTCACACCCATTGACAAGTAAACCCCAACACTGGAAAAAAAATGCCTTGAAAAGAGGGCCCATTCCAGGCAAAATCCCACAGCCCTGGCAAGCAGCAAAAGTGGGGCTCTCTCTGTTCCACCAAAGCAGATGTACAGGCTGAGTACTGCTGGGGTCCCTGCCTGCTGAACCTCAACAGACCTCAGGGCACATGAGCCTGAGCTGGGTTGATGTTGCTGGGGGTCTTGGGGGAAAGGAAAGCCCAGAAAGGGCTGCATGATTCTTGTCAGCCAGTAAAAAATGTTCTTCCCTCCTGTCTAGCCACAAAGAATTACATGCCATATTTTAGAGCTTCAGCACACAGCTTCACTAACCCAACCCACTACTAACACATGGAAAGAGTTACCAGTGGGCAGTGCTAAATAAATTACATTTCTGAATGTTGCTTAATAAGCAACAAACAGCACAATGACTCCTTAGAATAAGCTAAGGACATTGCAAGGAATGAATCAGATCACAGCACAACTTTAAAAATACTATTAATAAAATACATGGACACAAACAGAATATTTACCCAGATTACCCCTAAAATCTTAACCCACATTTTCAGATGAAGCAGTGAAATAGGAAAAGTAAAAACTCAGTAATCAAACTTGTGTGTCATTAAGTTACCCAGCTGCATGCAATTGATGCATCCTTCACCCTTTCTCCTTTCAAGTGCTCCAAGAATGATGGGAGAAAAGTTAATAGAGCTGGTGTAATTTGCAGTAATCAGAGTAAATTACACAGTAGGCACATCTTTGGGAACTTGTTCTAAATAAATAATGAGAAATAAAACAAAAAACTGAGAAGACACACACCTTTCACTCTGTATACAAACTAATACCATGTCAAGCACTGTGCTATCAAATACCTCATACAGGGTGTCCACTTCAGACTGGCTGCTTTTCATTATCATCACCATCTTAATTCAGCTAGAATAGATTCTTAAGTAGATTTTTCACCAACATGCTTCATTGTCACCTCTGAACGATAAACAATAAGACTGAGCACGATGCTTGCTTCACAAAACTACATTATTTTTGCAATTTTGCACCTAAGCAAACTATCCACTGGTAAAACAGAGTTCCATCAGCAGGAAAAAAAAAATAAACTTGGGTCTCAATCAAGTGGAAAAATCTAAAACTTAATTCAGCTAAGACAAAAGTGACTGACAGTTCTCAGAGGGAACTCTTTTTCCACCCCCTGGACAATACTATTTTGCACTGCAGCTCCACCCATGCTGAAGCAATCAGCAGCCTACAGCCCTTCCTTCCTTCCTACCCATGTCTCTTCCCAGACTTTTCCTCTCAGGGTTAGGAAACCACCTGATAGTGGGATTCTTTCATTTTTTCTGCTGGTTTAAATGTTCCTGAAAAACAAGATATGCTGTAAAAGCCCAGAAAACTTTATGCTAGCCTAGGTCCCCACTCTTCAAAAATTTTATTTTTCACCTCCAAAAAGCCTTAAGAGCCACACACAAAGCTAGAGAGCATTAAATCAGGATGACAGAAGCTGACAGCTAGTTTATCCTTTTCTCTCAACTGATGTGAGACAGTGAGCACACGTGCAATCCAAGGCACTCTGGCAGAGCACACATGCAATCCTTCACTGCAATAGCCATGCCTTGGCCAAGATGCAATTCCAGGGAACACTCCAAAAAACTCCTTCACCTGGAAGACAAAGCACCAAGCACCAAAACCAGGCGATTGAGCCACAAACCTTCATTCCCTGGGCCTTCTCAAGTGCAGGCTGGAAGGCACAGTGCAGTGCTGCACCCTGAGACAGGCAAAACAAACAAACAAAACACAAGCAATAAAACAAAACCCACACCACCAACCCCTCCCCCAGTTTTAAAGCTCAAAAGGAGGTGCAGCCTTGCTATCATAATTTCACTTGAAGTTCTGAGCACTCCCTGCAGGCCTGTCATGGTGGTTCCAATAGCTCCTCATCACTGCTCATTAAAACCACTGCACTTTGAGAAGTTAACTATTATTAGCATGCCTGAAAATCAAGATGAGAATAAAGCAATCTTATATTACAATCATGCCTAGGAAGGCCTTCCTATGACGTCTGTTCCCTTTCTTACAAGGGAAAGGCAAGAACAAGGAATACAGAAGTGATTTTGCAAGCCAGTCATACACAGCTAACTCAGAGCTGAACCTTCTATTGTCAAGCTGCCCATCTGAAAAACAAAACAACTTCTAAAGAATGAAGACTTACAGACTCGAAAGGCTGATTAAATAATGACCTCACCATTATTAAAATAGTCATATTTATCCTTTTTGAGTTGTGTTCTACCCCCTTATATGTGAACTGTATTTAAAAGAAGAAATAAAAGTAACCAGGTACTAGGAAGTTTAACTGTTCTGTAAGGTCCTTGCTAAGTCACCATATGATTGAACTGTAAAGTTTATCCAGCCACTGATACTCTCTTCAGAGCTACAATGGGGAAGTCAACATGCATCTTTAGTAAGAGTGACAGAACAAGTCGTCTTTATTTACAGCCAAGTGACACGGCTGGTGAATGTGCCACAAGTTCAGTCTGCACACCTATGCAGATACCATCCCTCATGCTCATTATACAGAGGCCATCCCCACAAACACAGCAAGCACCTGCCCTGCAAGCCAAGGAAAGTGATTCCAGACTAACGTTTCCTCCTTAAATGCTGCTTCAAGTCAGTTCCATTCCCCTTCTGATCCTGTAGCCCTTCAGTCCTTCAGGCAGGTAGATTTCCTCTGCTGTAGCCAGGCTGGATGTGTGCAATGGCCACGCCAGGCAGCAGGATGTGATGGATGACTGTGTCAGCTCGGTGACTCAGGCATTGCTAGCAGGGCCTACCCTCCCACTCAGCATTTGCATAGCTTGTTCTGCAACCAGAGGTGCTGAGCTCTTATCAAAGGGGAGCATTTGCACATAATTTACCAGGCCACTCCATAATTTCTCAGCAGAAGCCTTGGACCATTTGTTGAGCAAGCTACCTAGACTACTGCTCAGAAAAACAATTGTATTGTTGTAAACACAAGCTGTATTCCAAATTCTCCTCCCTTTCTCTCTCTCTCTTAAAAATTGTTCTTTCAGGAAAAGTCATTGGATCTTCATTAATGTCAAGAGAATACAGTTTAAAAAAAAAAAAAAGTATATATTCTTGATAGTCTTCCCAGTAAAGCTAAAATATTTCCATTTTTCAAAAGCTGGTTCAAAGGTACTCACCAAAACCAGTAACAGACCCCACAGGAGAGATCTGTAACAATCCTGATATATTCATGAACAAAAGGGACTGGCAGTTTCTCACATACCCCCAAAACTATCTGCAAAGCACATCCACCCAGTTAACAAGCCATTTCTCTGAAAACCAGGACAGCCTGGCAAATAATACTGCTCATTGCATCTGTCAAGGGGTAGCAATTGCCTTTTGTTTAAAAAAAAACGCAAAACCTGTTTGTTTTTTTTTTATCCTGGGTGTGTGGATGGGGCTGGGCCAGTCAGGGGTGGGGGGCGAGGGAATGGGCCAAGGTTGGCCATGCACACAGACAGGAATGGGAGAGGAGTGCTTTCCAGGAGGCTGGCTCTTCTTTTCTCTTCAGCATGGACTCAGGAAAAAAAAAAAAAAAGTATAGTGAAAAAAAAAATATTTTAAAATAAAAAAAAATAAACTAAATATATATATATATATATAATTTAATAAATTCTTGTCTCCTTATAAGCTCCGGGTCTCACATTTTATAAAATTTAAGATAATATACCTGTCAAACTAGGACAGCATCACAGCCCGCTATAGGTATGTGGGAGTTGTACTGTAGAGAAAAAAAATAACTACCAAGTTGGTGGCCTTTGAGCACATACTGTTTGACACGAGGTCATGATGGGAATCCTCAATTGCTAGAAGGGGGGAGAATACTAACAAACATTTGAACTATGGCAATACTGTGGCAAAATAACTCTTACTGGAAAAGTGTTTCTACACAAACCACACACTTTTATACCCTGTTGTCCTCACAAAGATAAACTCCCGTGGCCTAACGCTACAATATCACAATTAAACTTTGCATATTAAAACAAGAGGTGGTGACAGTGGCAAAAAGTTCTGTGTTTTTCAACAATGAATACAAAAACAACAACACCCAGACATTGCAGTCATTGCAGGCTCAGTATTATCTGGCTTTTATTAGGCTGAAGACAGCAGAAAATCTATGAATAAGAAGATCACAAGACACCCAGCTCTTGGCTTTGAGCAGTGATTTCCTACTCTTGAGTCTTGCTTAGAACAGACAATTGGCCAGATCACCTCACAAGTTACAGCAAACCTAGACTGCTCCGTGATTTTAAATTCAGTTTTGTTCATGATAGATGCAGCTTTGGAAAAAGACAACTTATTTTCTACCTTATATACTGACAAAGAAGCCAAAATGTGCAGAAATGCCAGCCTACCTTACCAGAAGTTTATATGGGTTAATTAAGCAAAATACCAAGTCATTCTTGACAAGTAAGAACAAGATTCTGCAGCTTGCAATTTATGTTCAGATACTAAGCTTTTTTTTACTTAAGCTACATTTTTTCACTGAAGGTTTATAAAAATAAACCAGTTTTATCTGCTCTTTTCCTTTATCTTCACTCAAAAGTTAAGATAGGAAGAAGGGGCAAGGAAAGGAAAGACTTTGAAGAATGTTTCCATGTAATTTTCAATAATTACTTTCTCACACTGGACAGACTTCAATACCAAAACACCAGGGATGTACCATACATCAGCTCCCTGGTTGCTGGTAAATATTTCAGCCTGTTGAATGGAGGAAGTTATTTAATACAAGTGGTGTGCCTAAACTAGTTCAGTCTCCCCATTTTTTACTCACCCAGAAGACAATATTGTAGCTGAAGAGCAGGTATTTGTACCAACAGCTGACTTCTGCGTTAGAGTATCGGTAATAGTGCATCTTCTACAGCACTGCCTCTGCACAGAAGAGAAACAGTTACAGCATTCAGATGGTTTCCCAGATCTCTCTTGTTCTCTTGAGAACCTGTACCATAAGACATTTAAAGGGATGTTCAAAGTCAGATCAGAAACGTTTTTGCTGATCCTAAACTCCTTCTAAGTATTGGTTGCTTAGTCTTCTTTAAAGACCCTTATGTGGGAACAGGGAGGGACAGGCAAAAAGGAAACCAGCTATACACTCAGCCTAGGAAATCTGCACCAGCAAGTTGACAATCATTCATTTTCTTACTTCTCAAACCAATTTTGCTTACACAGACAACTGCTTGGACTTTTGCAAAAGTCTGAACACACACCCCGTGGATTGTACATCCAACAACTCAACTAGCAAGATGCTCTAAGTGGCTACCCAGAAAAACCTCATCATCCACAGACTGCTAAATCCTGCATGCATCTGCACTCTGTCTTTTCTACACTTCAATGGTAGGGCTTTCTTTCATGAGAATAAAACCTCTTAACTGCTTTGGTGAAGAAATATTCAAGAGCTGATCTGCTCTGCAGAGGTCAGTTTCCTTACTTCCTTACATACCCTTGAGAAAAGGTTTAACTGCAACTGTTGCTCAAATATTTCAGAGAACTACAGCTTTTCAAAGGCTCATGACTAAACCACCCCTGCAGAAATGCCACAGATAGAAAAAGAGGACAAGCTGTTAAACTGAGAGCCAGAGAAGGGAAGACAAAGCACCAGCACAGACCTCATATTCTAGAGAGCTGACCGCACAAGTGCTGCCTACAACAAAGAAGCAGTTCCACATTTCCAACCTCCACTCTCTTGGGGTAAATGCTTTCCTCCCATGAGATGTCATGACAGTGAAAGGCTCTTAATAGGGAAACAAGCACAGAGAAATTTAACACCTAAGACTAGAAGGACTACACTGAGAGGGACATTCACAGGCAGCATGTAAAATACAACCCTACCGAGCAAAGCCTGAAACACACGCTGTGGAACAGACAACTGAAGATCTCCACCACATCCACAGCTAGGAGAGAAGGGAAACTACTTTTCTTTAGAAAACAATCTGTTTCTGGGTGTAAAAACCAATCCCACTGAAAAAAAAGGAACAGAAGCAAATACCTGTGAGCTTTGAGAATGTCATTAAAAAAAAAAAAAAAGCAACAAACAGCATGCTTTAGCTTTTAAAGTGAAATAGTGATTATTTTCCAGGACAATTATGAAGCCATCAATGGCTTATTGGAGCAGCTTTTTGTTTGAAATCTCAAGTATTTCAAGCCTTGCCTTGCACTTTTTTCTCCTGAAGCTAAAACCAGACACAGATCAAGGACACACAGCAGACATCTCCAGACTGTGAGACTTTGATTTTCCTTCCAGAGGTCTCCCCATGCCAGGCCTGGCTTCCACCCAGAAGCAGAGAGTCCCTCTTTGGTCCAGACATTCCTTATCCCTCTTCAAGCACAATCAGAAAGTTTCTTTGCTGCCCAACCAAATAGTTTTCATAAATGCAGAGACCATGCAGAAAATCTAAGGATACTAGGTTTTGGTAGAACACTGCATAGCTTTAAGTAGTTATGGAAACAACACCTGGAAAATATATGACTTGGCATGACAAAGCAAAGGACAGAGAATAATTTCTGCTTTCTTCAAGCTAAAATGGCCTGTTTGTATATAAGAGACATTTTCAGATGCTACTGAAAATGGGTAGATTAAGTCATACTGATCCACTTGACATAAGTAGATTGATTTGCATATAAATCCAGACATCACCAAAGTTAAAACAAAGAAAATGTTCCTTTATGGCAGTACATGCAATGACTGGAAAGGACTTTCCTAGATGTGACCAAATCATAAACTGAGTTTTGCAATATACATTGATCAAAAGCACGGTTTTGTTTCCTCATGCCCTAGTTCAGATCCAGTTCCTGACCTCTTCAACCCACCCCCCTTCACAGACAACATTTAGGAATCTTACTATGAGACCTAGTAAAGAAAACTTCTTTAAAAGCCTGCAGCTGAGAGAATACAAAATACAGAACAAATCTTTGGTGTTCTCAACTTCTCGATTTGAATCTGTACCTCCAAATGGCAATTTATATTCCAGCTTGTCTAAGTCAGTAAATCCAAGTCGTCTCTGAGAAGAGAGGAAGAGAAAGGGCACTGGGAGACAACAGCCTAAGTCCACTACTCTGCTCCGAAGACTCCAGTTGGGATGTATGTAAACCCCTGTTACAGCCACACAACAGCTTGCCAGGGCAAACACTGCCCAGATGCAGGCACACAGCACTGTTCTGCCCCCCTCCCCAGGAAAACAACTACCCTGGCCAACAAGAGCAGTAACTGTAAAGTGCACATACTATTCATAAGAAACATTGCTTTTGCTGCTGCTACAACTACAAAACAGGAGGCCAGTGGCATTTAGCTACTACATAATTAAAGTCCATAAAATTAGTGTTCTACTACAGAGAGGTTTAAAATAGAATCAGAGGAAAACAGGCAAGCAAATTATTTTGGAACCTAAAACACATAGTCCAAAGCCTTTCTTTTTGTTAGGCTGCCCTCCCTGGCACTGGGAATTGCATCCAACTGTCCAAGTTTCAACTTCAGTGAAACTACTCACATGAATAAGAGCATCAAAAATACCCTTTCTGATATGCACCATTGCCCAGCTACTTCATGGTTCTGACCATCATCTTGTAAAATGTTTCTCCCCACTTCCTCATTCAACTGCCAAGATGCCCCAGACAGCACCAGTCACTACATTTTTAGAGTGAAAAAGCAAAATGCTGCTTTTGCATACACTGAGTTTGTCACTGAAGTGACAGAGGGCCTGGCACTGCCACTACTGGGTCCTTGTTGTAAGAAGCTGTCCTGTCACAGCACGTGGCTCCCAGACAGATGTTACCTTCCAAAACATCTGCCTGTATTAAGAGCAGATTTGACTTACTCTCTTTGCTGATCCTCATCAGGAGACTCAGTTCTTGACTGACCACTGAACAGCATAAGGAGCAGTATAATCACTGCTGGCGTGGGAGGGACATGCTGACAATGAAGCTAACGTGTAGGTGTGTCTGACTTTTCCCCTAATCCTCCAAATAAATAGACCAAGCAATCCCCTCAAGGCCAGGCTGTCACCTTCCCCCTCTTTATACTAAAAGCAGTCATGTTTCCAAACACAGGAGGCATCTGTTACCAGTCTAGAGATCTGCTACATCAGTATTTAATTACATTGCAGGCTACTATGGTTAGGCAATACTATAGAACAGTTGGAAGATTAAAGTAGCATGTGGGCAGCACAGACTGTAACTTTCTCTGCTGTGTTTCAGACAAAGCAAGGCAGGATCAGCTGACAGCACCCACTCCTAACGGGAATTCCTAAAAAACAAAATACAGAAGGCTGCTGCTTTGGTATAATTTTGTCTGGGTGTTTACAGCTTTAGTGAGCAGAAAAAAACATGTAGTCACTCCTCAACAGGCTGCTGCCATTTCCGAAGCATT
>VYZU01090372.1:0-14740 GCA_013401355.1 Ceyx cyanopectus
AGTAAGAGACCTTTCTAACCAAAGACAGCGACATATATGAACCTATCTGACTCCCACTAACAGAAAAGATAATACATGTACTATAATCCCTCACCACATTAGATCAAGGTTTCCAAAGAAGGAGGAGGTATTTAAAATATGTCACATTCAAATGAAAAATAAAGTCACTGTCTTCTGCAACCAAAAGTATGGGTTACAGTTATGATGTTTGGTTATCATGACCTATGCTCATTGGGCAGGTTGAGAGGTTTTACAGAACTCCTTTCATCATACTGAACCTCTTCACACTTCTGAAAATATAAACTTTCAAAGAATATAAAATAATACATTTTCACTGTATTATCAAGTTAAAACAGATAAGACATGTGCTTTCCAGCTGTTAATTTAACAGAAGCCCTATTCTAGTCAACAGGCTGACAACACACGATCAAAGAAAATGCTCACATCTGCTAGTGCAGCTTCAATATTTCTTCCTCTAGTCTTTATTTCCTGATATCCCTTTACCTACTGCACGAACTGAATATACAACATATCATTGTTTCTTAAAAAAAACCAAGCCCGACCTGTAACATAACAGATCTTGAGCTACTGATAAGTAGGGTCATGGTAATTACATACAATGTATTAAAAAGGATGAAAATTAAAACACCTCAAATGGTCCAGGAAGTTTGATTCCCTACAAAGGAAAAATATCTCCAGAAATGTGTAAGTCTTTCTTGGTTGTTTCTGTTTTTCTCCCCTTTATTTGTTTTGCTTTCTCTCATGGTTGCAGTTGTGGTTTATTCTTCATGCATTCATGTGCGAATGATGAAAGTAAACTGTATACATAGTCTCCTCATAGTGTCCCCACTAGAAAATATAGCTCACTGAATGTCTGAAAACAAAAAGTTGAATTGATTTTTATATACAAAAATGGCAACAGATTTTTNTTATAAACAATGACAAACAATGACCAAGTTTCTCAAATATGGGGCCAAATTCAGCAAACCACTAATACATTTAAAAGTGCACAGAAGTAGTCCCACGCGTAAAATTATTTGCTCGAGCAGGTATCTACAATTAAATATCTAGATCAGGGTGGCCTGGTTTTCAGAGTACTTGCAGCCTCAAAGAATGATAACACAATTTGCAGGGCTCATCACCTACAAGGTGGCGGGTCTTTTTCAGTCATGATTCCTAACTATAAGGCATTCATTTTTAAAACATGAACTGTTTAATGCACACAATCAAAGTTTCTGAATTTATTTTTTTTTTCTAAGAATGAAGTTTTTGCTTCTTTGATACTTTATTCTTTACATCACACAACACAAAGCTAAGGCCTACATTTGCAAGTCACAAAAGGATGGACCAACCCTGAAAAGTTACCATGACTCTCTTGTAAATTTGTCTCCAAAAATAGCATAACTTCTTAAATACTTAAGAAAATATAATAATTTATTGTAGTAAATGAAGGCAAAGGAGTGGAATATAGGGGAAAAAAGTGGGGAAAATAGGCATATTACTAATAATCAATAGATGCAGATTTATGTGAATTCATTTTATTTGGATTCTTATTTATGCATGGCCTTGTTTGCTCTCTTCTTTTAGTGTAAGGAGACTCTCAAATGACATTTTAATCCATAAATAAGTGATTTATATGAGATGCAGTGAAAATAGGAATCCACTTTTCATTTTCAGTAATTGTGAGGAAACCTGTGATTTTGAAATGTGGTTCCTTACCCTTTCCTTGGTAATTCTTGATAGCCAAGGGAGTTAAGAAATGGGATTAAAAGAGACTGAAAGGGAATATGCATATAGTTGCCTATTTTCACCATTTTACCTCATTCTTTGAGGCTCATGTGCAGTGCTCTGACTGTTGTTGACATGCAAAAAAGCCCCAGATGTCAGGGTTCATCTCTTTGCCATGTAGAGAATAAGCCTGCAGAGATACTGCACCACCAGGGCACTTTGGTGACTTCTTCCCCTGCAGGCAAAGTGCAATTTCTGCTTGACATTTTCTAACTGCCAGAGGCTCGGAGAACAAAAGCCCTATATCCACCCTACATCAAAATGCCAAAAGTGTTAGGGATTGCAAAAAAAAAAAAAGAAGAGCATGCAAAAAAACACAATCTCTTCTACTTTTTATGAAACCTGCAGAAAGAAGGTTCTGTTTTATTATTCATGATTATTTGCTTTCTGCATCCTCTTTACCTTTCTTGAAAGCTTGAGTAAGAGACCTTTCTAACCAAAGACAGCGACATATATGAACCTATCTGACTCCCACTAACAGAAAAGATAATACATGTACTATAATCCCTCACCACATTAGATCAAGGTTTCCAAAGAAGGAGGAGGTATTTAAAATATGTCACATTCAAATGAAAAATAAAGTCACTGTCTTCTGCAACCAAAAGTATGGGTTACAGTTATGATGTTTGGTTATCATGACCTATGCTCATTGGGCAGGTTGAGAGGTTTTACAGAACTCCTTTCATCATACTGAACCTCTTCACACTTCTGAAAATATAAACTTTCAAAGAATATAAAATAATACATTTTCACTGTATTATCAAGTTAAAACAGATAAGACATGTGCTTTCCAGCTGTTAATTTAACAGAAGCCCTATTCTAGTCAACAGGCTGACAACACACGATCAAAGAAAATGCTCACATCTGCTAGTGCAGCTTCAATATTTCTTCCTCTAGTCTTTATTTCCTGATATCCCTTTACCTACTGCACGAACTGAATATACAACATATCATTGTTTCTTAAAAAAAACCAAGCCCGACCTGTAACATAACAGATCTTGAGCTACTGATAAGTAGGGTCATGGTAATTACATACAATGTATTAAAAAGGATGAAAATTAAAACACCTCAAATGGTCCAGGAAGTTTGATTCCCTACAAAGGAAAAATATCTCCAGAAATGTGTAAGTCTTTCTTGGTTGTTTCTGTTTTTCTCCCCTTTATTTGTTTTGCTTTCTCTCATGGTTGCAGTTGTGGTTTATTCTTCATGCATTCATGTGCGAATGATGAAAGTAAACTGTATACATAGTCTCCTCATAGTGTCCCCACTAGAAAATATAGCTCACTGAATGTCTGAAAACAAAAAGTTGAATTGATTTTTATATACAAAAATGGCAACAGATTTTTGATCTTGTTGCAGTAATGCTTCAACATTGAAATGTCAATAAAAACTACGATTTATTTTTTTTTCTGTTTGAAAAAGTTGCTTCAATTTAATATGACATTTTAAAGACATTGTGGTATGGTATATTGCCATACACATGACCCTGAATAAGTCCACACTGCCTTATGTGTGTAGCCAGTGGTGACACAGAGGAAAAAACATTATTCTATATTCTCACAATTGAGAGTAAAATTTGATATGGGATTTCTGTCCTGGCACAGATGGCACAGCTGCATCTAAATTTCTAGCCTGTGGTTCATATTTTATTTATATTATTTTGTCATATCTTTGATTAACTTAGTAAAAAAGAAAAAAAAAAGATTGATGTGAAACTGAATACTCATTGAGTTTACTTGAGAGAATGTTTCTAGTAGAAGACAGTTATAGGGTGTTTGCTTTCTATATTCATCCACAGGAAAAACTATTGCCTTCTTACTCACTACTCTGGTCTTTGTACTTTTTTCACAAATATGTACCATGTACATATTTTGAAATATTTCTCTGACTTAGAAAAGTTCTTCAAATGTAGACAAGATGTCTTACCAGGAATTATCAAGACATTTTCTTTTTTTTTCCCTTTTCAAAAGTGTAGTTGTGGAATAAACAAATATGTATCCAAAACAACTCTTTTAAGGTTTTACACTTTTCTTCAGAAAAGAAAATACTTAGAATACTTGGTTTAATAAAGATGAGTGGTTTTCAGCCAAAAACAATATCCTTGTATATCATAATAACATGAGTGATTATTAATATAAAATTGTAAAAGAAAAACACTGCTCATTTTCTGCCTAAGATTTCTTCTGCACACAACCCAGAGGTATGCTGAACAAAAACTAAAGAGCTGGAAATAAGCCTCTGAGCTGGGGTAGATGTTTAAATCCATCACTCCAGGGCAGACCAGGATTTTAACCCTAACAACCTAGCAGCTATCACACTGTCAGTAGAAAAGCCTCCATAGGCCAGCATCGCTAATCCAGGGACACTAATCTGCTGTAGACTTTCAGCCCAGAGTTCAGGCATCCTGGGGTCAGGCAAAGAGCTCCCTCCCAGAGCCCCCACCCTGTCTGTCAGAAAGCATTAAATGAATGCCACAAAATATTTAGAACTGAAAGAGATACCTCCAGTACTCAGCCATGCTGTAGTCTAGAATGGACATGTTTCACATCTTCCAGCTGGAGGAAAGTACAACCTGTGTATTTAGTGATATACCTTGTTTCTCAAATTTTAAAGAAGGAGAAATGGAAATGAGAAAAAAAGCCCAGATAACAGCAACCATCTCTCCATAATGTGATTAGGGAATGTTTTCCTGGAGGATGGAAATTTTCCAGACCAAAAATAGAGGTTCCATAAAACTTTAGGCATTGAAATTTGCATGATTTGCCCGTAATGAGTGTAGAGGTGGGGTTTTTTTCCAAAGCAAAATTCAAATATAGGACATAATCCCAGGTTGAAATATCAGGGACAATTTGTTTATCTATTTTAATTAGGAAAGAGGAATCAAACAACAAGGTAACCAATGAAACAAAAAAAAGGAATACTAGAGATGGGTTTAGGGCTTCTTGTTCTCTCTGCCATCAAGTAAATTTCTAAATTCTTATTCCTAATTACTTACATAAAATTTCAGACTTTAAAGACATGCAGTAATTTAGACTAAATCCAAAATAAGTTTAACTCAAAGAAGTATTCATAAAAAATTGTTTCTGACTGAGTTATGTCTGAAGATTTAAGATAAGGCATTTAGTAACAGTAAAAAACTATAACCCTGAGGATCAACCTGATAAAAAAGTTCAGGTCAAGAAAAAACTTGTTTCTTTCATTTAAGCTTTCTGACAATACACTCATTGCACTTCTAAGCAGCAGAAACACCAGCTGGTTGTGTTATTCAGTATGGCCATAGTCAAGCAGCATGAAGCCAACACACTCCAAAGAGAATTATTGGTGAATTATCATCCCAAGCAACATAACTGATAGTAATGGAACCATCTCTGAAATGAGTGGATGGAGAAAAGAGACTGAAGAATATTAGTTGGCAGTTTATAATAATTTGCTTAGACACTGATTTTTTTCTCAGGTTACTGCATTCAGGGTTTGGAAGTTTTTTAGTATATTTTATTTAGATCCAGGATGTAAATTATTTTCATAACAGATAAAACTTCAGTTTTGTGCAAAGATAAAACATAAACCATCTACCTTTCAATTGTCAATAGTTCAATTGTCATCTGTGTGGATTTTTATATGATGTATGCTATGTGTGAACACAATGGAATGGTACTATCTGACCATTGTCTATTTTTCCATAGTTATCAATGTTCTTTTCTTCTTCTTTTCTTTCTTTTCTTTCTTTTCTTTCTTTTCTTTCTTTTCTTTCTTTTATTTTTCCTTTCCTTCTCTTTTCTTTTTTCTTTTCTTTTCCATTCCACCCTGGGAGTCAATGGATCTTTGCTACAGACATAGCTGTAACTACTGTGCATTACAAGGGGAAGCAGAGGTGGAAAGGGTATCATAACATTCTCTGAAAGCTAACCCCAGTAGCTGATGCTGGGGTTGCAGAATGAGAGCTTAGTACTGAAAGAAACACTTCAAACACTTATATTGGAATTATTTTTTTTTTCTCCATTTAAATTACATTACATCAATTAAATGTGTCCCTATAGAAAATGTGCTTAAGATGCTACTACTGTGTGACTTGTCTGAATTAGAAAGTTGATCTTAAGAAGATAGCCAAGATGATAGCAGGACCAAGGCAGATCTGTTCTCTAACTCATCCAGACACTCTTTTCACACCGTGCAAGCTCCCTCAAAACAGATCTTATTACCTATGAACCTGATGTTCTAGCACCTCCATAGGGGATCCTTTATAACTGTTAATCTAAGGCCCAGTTTTTACTCTGGAACATTTTATTACCTGCTGTGAAAAAAATGTTTATCTGTTGGTGTCATGGTTAGGGTCAGGGCAGCCCTCAGACTGATAACAGATGCTCTCTTTTAACTCCCTTCCCTCCCCCACTGGGGAAGAGAAAAGGAATAAGGGAGAGAGAATTAGTGATTAGAAAAGGAAACTAGAACAATTTATTGAAAATTAAAATAATAATAATGGAATATATACAAATATGTACAAAACCAATACTGAACCCAACCCCCTGATGCTAATTACATCATCGTCACTGGTGCTGTGGAGTTGGCAAAGGGAGAGTCCCAGACTGGGCCTCGCAGCAGACAGGAGCTGTGCTCAGGAGCTGGATTCTGGCACCAGGTTCAGGAACACACCAAACAGGATCAAAGGAAGTATAGACAGAATCCTCCTTGATGCTCTGAGGGGGAGAACCCCTCAAGAGAGGAAGAACTCCCACAAGCCGAGATGAGAGCCTAGCTCACTAGCTAGCTTGCTTAGCCTGCCAGCTTAGCTTACATGCATGCTTAGCTTAGCTAGCTGGTGTCCCGACCGTCCGGATTCCAGAGCTTTCTATACTGGACATGATGTCTATGAGCTGAAATACCTCAGTGGTCAATTTGGGGTCACCTGTCCTGTCCGCTCCTCCCTGCAGGTGTGGTCTTTCACTTTCTGCACCCACCATGAGATACACAAGTTCTAGCAGTGGCCTTGGTATCCTTGGTAGTAACTCTAAACATAAGGTGTCAGCACTGCTAGAAGCAGACACTGTCTGCAAAGTATGCTGCTAACTTCAGAAAGCACAGTCAATTAGAAAACCTGAGCTGAAAAAGTAAAATCACTGAACAGAATTTGTTCAGTTCTCACTTAAACCAGACAATTACTAGACACAATTATCTTTTCAATGTACTACCTAATTACAGGCTTTCTCTAAAACCATACGCAAAGCTAAGAATGAGGAAGAAGAAACAAAGACATGGTACAAGACAACTGGGGTTAATCACTGACAATCTTGTCCTGAAGATCATCCCACAAATACCTCAGAATTGGGAGGTGAAACTCAGACAACTTCACAAAAATTGTATCCTCCCCTTCTCCATGCTCACCATAGGTCATATTTTAAATTAAGGCTCCTGTCAACTAACACTTGTATGTAACTAGAAATTACATAACTTCTGGCTTTCGTTAAACCAGAAAAATCTCATAAAACACATATTTAGGAACCATATACTGGCATAGTCAATATAGTGCCATAATGGATGGATTTATTTGAGGGTTAGACTCAATGATCTCTAGAGGCCCCTTTCAACCCCTAACATTCTATGATTTAATTTCTTTTTAATTTAAAAAAGAAAAAATCAAAGAAACTGGTTTAAATTAACTAGATGTTCAAGTTTGCTGATGAAATAAATGAATTAGATTAGTTTTGCATAGCAAGTATGGAATAAAAGAAGATGACTGAAAAATAAAAGTATGTTCCACTAAGAAATACAAAGCTTGGTTTGACAGTAAAATCTGTGGCCATATGTAGTTTCATCTCTGATCACAGAATGAAATAATGTATGAAATAATTTTACATATGAAATAATTTAATACAATATGAGAGAAGACAATATTGCTGTTATTTTCTGAGACAGTTGCTTGGGAAAATTTTAACTTCCAGCCAGATCAGTTATATGATTCCTTAACACTGCAAAGCCTAATGGGCCAATTCAGGCTTGCACTGAAGAGATGAAGAGACAGCCCTCCAGATCAAAGGGCAGATAGCTTACAAGCTCTGCAGCGTAACATGACCATTTGGTTGCCAATCTAATTTAACTGAGGCCAAAATTGCTTTGCAAGGGAATGTACAGGAAAATACAGAACATTTGTTTATGTCGGGCTACATAATTTAATTTGCTAGAGTTATCACATTTAGCAAAATGTAAAAGTTCAAGTCAGAGAACAACAAGCAGTTACTGTCTGGTATCACTCAAGTTAAAAATCATTGCCCTCATTTAGGTACTGAAGGCTACAAGCTGCCCTTCTGGCTTTTAATCAATCAATCTCTTAAACTGGAGTCCCTTTGTATTTTCACACTGGGGTCTTTGGTATTGCTAAAGCATTCCACTGTTGAAAGGCAGTTACCCTTGGCAACGAGGTTTTTTTGAATTTTTACTTCCTTATCAGAGATTGCCCTGAAACTGAACATGAAGATTAACTGGCAGCTGCTGGTGTGCTCTAATACAGGTCTTTCTTTAATTGAAAAGAGGCTCCCTTTTCTAAGGAGATAAACAATGGAAAACTTCAGTGCTTATATAGAAATATGCCCAAAGTAACATTTCTCAGCTTATGCTAAATAATTTTCTCTGATTATATGCTTTGTCTGCTTTCAGTAGTGACATTCTAGGTTCAGTGCCAAAAAATTACACAGAATTGTAGTTGAAAAAAAACCCCACATTTTTCCTAAAGGCAAATTAAAACAAAACAAAAAAAACAAAACCAAGCAAGCAAAAAAAACAAACTTTTTTTTTTTTTCCATTTTTGATCTTATCACAACCTCTTCTCTCCTCTGACATTTTTGATGGTATGTGCATCTGATTTAGCCATCTGAGAGCTACATAACTAATACTGGTTGGTCATCTGGGTTCTCTCATCTGTCAGTTAAGAGAAAGATCAAATCATACAGGGGATGCTTCAGCTCATGTATTTCAAACACCTCTATAGGATGATGCAAACAGCTATTTTTGCCACTATTAGGTCATTTAGTCAGCTGGCTCAGACCTGTGGATAAGTCAAATGAAATGAGAGGAAGCCCACTATAGTAGCTGGAAATGTACTGTCTTTAATGTGTTGTCGGAATTTAATTTCGTATTCATGAGAGGTACTTAAGAGATACTGAATTTTGACTATGTAACCTAGTCTTCAGCATTAGGCTTCTTCCCCACCTCAACAGTGCTAAACCTCCTCACACTGTTCTCATGAGCATGTTCAAATAATATGTATGAAGGAAGTGCTTATACAGGAATCTAAATGTTTAAGAGATCACAAAATACAACCTATTATCCTCCTTTCCAGCACCAAATGCCCTCTAAAACTGGGCATCCCATGGAAAAAAAAAAAAAGAAAAAGTTCTCTTACAGAATCTGAAGTATTTTACACCCTTGAGCACAACCACATCACAGAGCCTTTCTGACAGTTATTCACTGAGTATAGTAGTTTAAAAAAAAAACAAAAACAACCAAACCAGAAAGCTTTGAACTATAGGAAAATGTGTAATTCTTAGAGAACAAACAAACAAACAAACAACAAATAGAAGTAAATGACCCTACCAGACAATTGTATTATTTTACATAAACTTTTTTTCCTACTCTTAATAGTGAAATTCAATGTCTGACATATTTTTTTCCTATGGGATTATGACTATTGAAGCCCAAGGAACTACTTTCCCCAAGGAAAACAGTTTATTTCAAAGAAATTAAGAAAATATAGAGGGAAAATTTACAGCATGTTGAAACTAGCACAAACCTGCTATACAATGAGGCTGAAAATCTTTATGCAAATTGATGATGGCATGTCTGGCATGTAGAATTCCTTCATCAGTATATATTGTATATTTTCAGAAGTTTACACACACCACATTAAACAATTTGTCAGGTGTAGTGAGAGACCACAGGTACAGAAAATTCACATAAAATCGAGATGCAAGGAAATACTATAGCTTCAGGTTTTTTAATCACAGGAGAAAAAAAAGCAACGGTGGAACACATGGGAGACCTCTGGTAATATGAAGCCAATGTAATGAATCTTTAGCAGATGCAGTTATATTAATAAGCAATATAAGTAAATTGAGTCAATATAGGACATGGTATATTGAAACCTAAGCTAAAGATAGCAATTATAAAAAGCTATATCTGTAGATCTAGAAATAGAAAAAGCAGTAAAAACGAGCTTTGAACATAAAGCAAAAGTTGTATTTACTGAAATACTTCAAAGCATTTCTCATGGATGTGAAAAAAACATTTTCATGCTGCTGGTAAACATCTGCATGGTTCCAGCGCATGGTAAGCAAAAAATAAATTCAGCAAATAGACAAAAAAAAAAAAGTAAAAAGATACNAACATAAAGGACAATAAGAAAAAGGTTTTTAAAAAAGACAATTTACAAGAGGAAGGGCACTGCAGACTCCCACGTTCAGTGTGTGCTCTCCTGGGTAAGCACCTCCAGCTCTGCAAGCCCCGGCTCCCAGCCCTGACATTGCAGGGAATCTGCCTGCTAGGGCTCTACACTCCCTGGGACCTGCCCTCAGTGGGGCTGCAGTGGGGAGACAGCAACCTTTCCATGCAAAGTTGTGTTCAGGGACACATCTGTGTGCCTGCCTCTACCAGAGTCCCTCCCTCTAAGAGGTCCTGCTGAAGAAAAGGTGTTTTCCCACGGGCAGAAGGTGAAACCAGGGTACTTTCTTTTGGGATACGATTAAGAGGCACATTCAGGACCAGTCAGAATACCAATATTTATAGAGAATTGCAAAAGTCCTAGGAAAAATTAACCTTAAACCCATCTCTGGAACGTATGAACTGCTTAGTGGAATGTTTTTGTTCTATGAAAGCTACTTCTGAGAAAGCTCCAGGCTAACTTCTAAATGTAAGGGAATTGAAAATGCCTAGAGTAATAAGCCTGAGGCAAGTACCACAGCCTGAATCTCAAAGAAGAAAAACAGCCCAATGCACACGTGGCTGCAGGAGGAATCTGCAGCCAGAAGGCGATGTCTGCTTTCCCACAGAAGTAGCAACCAGGGTCCATCACTCCAGGACCTCTGAAGACCCATCATGCAAAGAGCTGATTTCATGAAAGATGGTTGCCTGCTATTACCTCCAAGCAATCTTTTAATTTGTTCTGCATATTGTTCCATTTAGACTTGACCTATTATCATAGAAGCATAGAATCATAGAATGTTAGGGGTTGGAAAGGACCTAGAAAGATCATCTAGTCCAAATCCCCTGGAAGAGCAGGATAATCTAGACCAAGTCATACAAGAATACATCCAGGCAGGTTTTGAATGTCTCCAGAGAAGGAGACTCCACAACCTCACTGGGCAGCCCATTCTGTCATCCTGACTGTGAAAAAGTTTTTCCTTGTGTTTACCCTAAACCTCTTGTGCTCCAACATATTCCCATTGCCTTCTGTCCTAANGAGCTTTGAACATAAAGCAAAAGTTGTATTTACTGAAATACTTCAAAGCATTTCTCATGGATGTGAAAAAAACATTTTCATGCTGCTGGTAAACATCTGCATGGTTCCAGCGCATGGTAAGCAAAAAATAAATTCAGCAAATAGACAAAAAAAAAAAAGTAAAAAGATACATAATCTACAAATAGTCTTAAAACCTGTAAATAGAGACATGTCAGCACACACATATCCACACACATTGAAAATCAGATGCCTCGAATGTACAAGAATTTAAGGATTTTCCAGTGTGTTCCACCAAATAACCTTTTGGGGGGGGGGAGGGGGTGGCGNCCAATATTTATAGAGAATTGCAAAAGTCCTAGGAAAAATTAACCTTAAACCCATCTCTGGAACGTATGAACTGCTTAGTGGAATGTTTTTGTTCTATGAAAGCTACTTCTGAGAAAGCTCCAGGCTAACTTCTAAATGTAAGGGAATTGAAAATGCCTAGAGTAATAAGCCTGAGGCAAGTACCACAGCCTGAATCTCAAAGAAGAAAAACAGCCCAATGCACACGTGGCTGCAGGAGGAATCTGCAGCCAGAAGGCGATGTCTGCTTTCCCACAGAAGTAGCAACCAGGGTCCATCACTCCAGGACCTCTGAAGACCCATCATGCAAAGAGCTGATTTCATGAAAGATGGTTGCCTGCTATTACCTCCAAGCAATCTTTTAATTTGTTCTGCATATTGTTCCATTTAGACTTGACCTATTATCATAGAAGCATAGAATCATAGAATGTTAGGGGTTGGAAAGGACCTAGAAAGATCATCTAGTCCAAATCCCCTGGAAGAGCAGGATAATCTAGACCAAGTCATACAAGAATACATCCAGGCAGGTTTTGAATGTCTCCAGAGAAGGAGACTCCACAACCTCACTGGGCAGCCCATTCTGTCATCCTGACTGTGAAAAAGTTTTTCCTTGTGTTTACCCTAAACCTCTTGTGCTCCAACATATTCCCATTGCCTTCTGTCCTAACAGTGGGTGACATTGAGAAGAGTCTGGCTCCATCCTCTTTACACTCACCCTTAACATATTTGTGGACATTGATGAGGTCCCTCCTTAGTGTCCTCTTCTCTAGGCTAAAGAGCCCCAGCTCTCTCAGCCTCTCCTCAAAAGGAGATGCTCCACTCCCTTAATCATCTTGGTGGCCCTGTGCTGGACTGTCTCCAGTAGCTTTCTGTCCTTCATTATTACCCTGATATATTATCATCCCTGACATACCCTGATATCCAATTACCATGATAATTGGTTCTCCTAACAAAAAAAAATATGGGATGGAATAACTGTAGAAGTTTAACAAGTTTCCAAGCACCCACCACTCAGGCAGGTAGGCAGCTTGAAGCTGAGAAGTGATGTACCTTATCAGAAACACAGTATCAGTTCAGTGCCTTGTATTGCCTCTAATCTGGGTAATTCTCATTAATATTATGCCCAGTTACTGAGAAATCATATTATTTTGGTTTATAATGTTATTATGAGTTATTTCTCCATGAGTCCCCAAAGGCACCAGAGAAGATCTTGTAACAGAAGACATTGCAGGGACATGTAAGATGCAATCTCTTCACTAGGGAAGAAATTGCAAGAGATCTGAAACAAAGGAAGATTAAACAGAGATGTCCTAACCCTGGCTGGGTGCCTCGTTATCTTAGTGAAGTTCTGTTCTTCATTGGTAAATGCAGCTTAAGGAGAAATTACTTATCCATGTCCTCATTCTACCTATGAGATGAATACAAGATTACAATCTTATCTCTTGCACATGTCACATAGTGCAGCTTGATCAAGAAAATTCAATGAAAATATGCTGTTTCTCTTCACCTCAGGTTCTTGGAAAGTGGCATCAATGTTATGTAAAGAGAAAGAAAAAATCATAAGGTCTTACATAATTTACCTTTGACTGTTTTTGAGGTCTCGTGTGCCAATTATTTATCTTGTGCTAACTGAAGAACCCAGGCCTTGAAACGTCTATCCAAACAAGTCCTTTGATTCTCATCAAATCAAGTGCTTGCTCATTCAATCAGATGAAGGACTACACCTAAGCTACTCAGAAGCAACGGTGGCATATTGGGCCATCTGCAAATAAAGGTTTCTCATTGCCCAGAGAGTCATTCAATTTTGGGAACTTTTTTTTTTTTTCATAAGAAGAAAAAGCGCAGAAGAGGAAGAGGATGTGTTCTGGACATACTCACTATCCAGCATCAGAAATGTTTTATTTGTACAACTACTGCTCTGGTCCCATGGACCAACAGTTCATTTCCACCTGGTAGACTTCTGTAATGCTCCTGATGCACACCTTCCTCTTGACTTTTACCCAGATGGATTAAGTTCACAAGCTCCACAACTGCTCTACACTGAATTAAGCAAAAATAACTTAACGATTCACTTCAGAAGCATGCTTCTCATACAAACTAAAACACTACCGTAGATGCATCCGAAGGCCAAGTGTTAATTGCTTATCCAGTGATTATATTTAAGAAATATATTTGTAAATACCTTTAATATGCTCTGCCTGGCAGCATATAGTTACTTGTTTTTAATATGATGGATGGTCAATAGAAGTAACAAACCTTTTAAATTCAGAATCTGGTATTTACTAGCAGAGATGATTAAAAGTTTTGGCCTCTACCTTTAGTGATAGGTCTACATTTTATTTTTTTTTTTATGTTTCCTTCATTAAAATATTGTGTTTTCCTAACAAAACTGGTATTTTTAAAAATACATTATTGTAACATGCTCAGAGCGATTTTCAAGAAGAAAGGAATGACAGAGAAAAGCTGAACAGTATAAAAAAAGTTCTTATTGTGACTGTTGCACCACTTGAGACTCCTGATTGCCATTAGATATACGTGTATGCACAGCTAAGCACACATTGTCACACTGTTGATGGCACACATTGTCCAACAAGGGCTGAATTGCATTTCAGCACTTCACAAAGTGATACAGGAGGAATGAAATGGCCAGTCAGCTCACATGTACAGTGCTTAAATAGACTGAATTACACCAGAGAAGAATTTATACCATTTTCTAAACTTTTTTTTTTCTCTGTAAAAATGAGATGTGTAAGTTTGTATTAAAATGGTGCTACAGGAAGAATCCAGAATCAACATCTACAGAAGTATTTAACACAAACAGTTTGATCAGGCCAAATAATTAATCTGTCCTTCCCTTTGTGAAATTCAACCTTTGTTTGCATAGCTAATATCCTTCTGAGTAGCCATAAGCCCCATCCTTTGTGTATCAGTAGGCTTTGGGAACTGTTTAATCAGTTTGCAAGAGTGCATAAATACAATTCCACAGCAGCTCTCTCTGTGTCATCTAAAAAAGTTACATATATAAAAACTGAAAAAAAAAATAATTATGCTCCTGAAAAGAAATTACAAGGAAGAATCCCTACCTAATTCTTCTCTCTGCAATCGTTTTCTCTCTCTAAACATTTTTTTCAGTGACAAGATTATTTGCTTTTCTGAAGGTGG
>VYZU01090374.1:0-54900 GCA_013401355.1 Ceyx cyanopectus
TTTCCCCACAAGCTCTTCCTTCTCCCCACACCATGGAGCAAGCTCACATCCTCCACACACAGATAGATGAAAACACTTGAACAGGGAAACCAAATTCCACTACCACCCTGTACTAATTACTCCTCCCACTCAAGAGGGGAATGTGCACCTTCCTTATGTAAATACGTTGAATCTACCTTTAACAGCTAAACTTGGATTTTTCAGCATCACACTGCAACCTTGACCAACTCCACACTGCCACCAAAGCAGGTGAATAACTACTTAAGAGATTTATAGCAGCGCCCCAGATAGTGTGATGTCAGTATTGCAATGCAGTCGCTGCAGGAAAGCTACAAGGTAGACATCCCCTGTGTGACATGGAAGGTGTTGCTGCCCATGCTGCCCTTTTCCTGGATAAGCCTCCGCACCTGCTCTATTCCATTACATGCAGACTGAAATTCATGCACAAAAATTAGTAGGTCATAGAAAAGAGAAAGTAATTTATGGAAATGTATGTGCTGAACGCAGTTTGCTTTCCTCTTTGTAGCACATTTTGTATGTAGCACAGGCACACCCTCGGCACTGAGGGCGAACAAGATGAACCAATTGAATATCATTGCTGGAGTTACAGTAAACGTGATGCCAGTTGGTAGCTGGGAATCGAGTAGAGCCAGTGACACACGGGGGTATTTTTGCAGTTCTATTTTTACTACCTGTGGGGGCTACAGTTCAGTGGGTGGAGCAGCTCGTCTGCAGCACTCAGACACGTCTCTGTGACGCCATCCTGGGTAAGCACCACAAAGGACTACTCTGCATCACGTAGGGCTGCAGGCTGCCTGGGTCTCTGAGCAAAGAAAGGCGGGGGAGGATTTCTGCCTGTCAGGAAGAGAAATAAAGAATTGAGACCTGGATTAAGCATCTGGAAAATTCCTGCAGCCTCACAGCTTTCGCTGCCCCTACCCGGGATGAGTCATCCCCGGTTGCCGCAGCAACGGCAATTTTCTTCCTCCTGCTGCCGATCGATTCTGTCTGTGTGAAGGTCCCCTGAAACCAGGAGCTGCGCTGATAATGCAACAGTCACAGCACCTCCCCTCAAACAGCATTTGCATTTTCAATGTGCTAGCCTTGGGACTTGAAGAAGGAGAAATAAAGCAATTGAGGCAGCAGGAGTTTTATTCAACCTGCAATCCCACTTCCAGACAGGTGTGGTTAACAACAACCCTGCTACCCTTCCCACTAAGCAACGCCTCTAAATAAAACATATCCTACCCCAGACATGAACTGACCATCTTCAATATCAGTGTCAGATTCTCCAGCATGTAAACACACACTCTAAAGCAGAGGCTTGCACATCCCAGTGCACAGACCCAGGGATGACCAAAGAGTTCAGGTTTCCAGGCCATGCACATACTTCCAACCTTTGCAAAATGACCCCAAGCAAGTAATTTCATCTTGGAAATACCCTGCTCACCACCTTTCAAGTGCAAAGATAGGGCTGAAGAGAAATTCAACTTTGTTGCTAAGCAATACTAAAGTCCTGGAATAATATTCAAAGTTAACCCTTCTCCATCATCCTTCTGTGGCATATGCAGATGTTAGATTCCCTCTGATGAGCCAAGGATGCCTGAGTCTTTGTCTGCTCTGTATGTGGCCATCATAAATCCCACTCAATACTTCCAGGAAAGTCTGATAGCATTTGTTTTCACCTCTCCTTTTTATGTCACAAATTCCTTTATTCCCTGAAGGCAGTTTAAAATGGCTGCTGGTAGGAGCTTGAAGCTCTTGGGTCAATGAAGTGGATGACCTTAACAGAGTCTCTCTGTCTAGAAACTCCTTTTGTCTCAGTTTCCCTAGGAGAGGAAGAAGGGAAGACACCTCATAAACATATAAAGGCCTGAATGACTTACAAATCACTTACCTATCTAAAATACATCACCTGAAGCAAAGACAATGACCTTGCATCCAAATGCAAGTAAATTTTCTAGAAGAGGAATGTCTGTACTGGCACAATAGGCTAACTTAGACCTCAGTTGCTAAGAGCTAAAAGGCTTCCCTCCCTGATCCACCCCACCTTCTATTTTCTTTTGAGGGTATTAAAGAAATCCAGTAGACATTCCTGCCTTTTCAGCAGGAGGCAGTTTGTCTGACCATTACCTCCCATATCTGATCTTCAAGCAGTTTTGTAGGCACCTTTTTAAGCATTTGTTTGTGAAAGGGTGGAATGGATAAGATGCTCTTTTCTGCTATCTGTTTGTTTTGGGGAGTGGTAGGATGTTCTTTTAATTTCTATTCTTCACCTGCTTGTAGCATTTTGTAAGAAGGATGTCCATGAGACATGGACCATGACCATGTCTCATTTGATTTAAAATTGTTTTTGTGTAGAGAATCTCTAGCTTCAAAGATAATCTTTGCTATAATCTTTCAGAAAAAAGTTTTGTTTTTGACCATGTAGAGACTGTGACCATCTCCCAGCTGTTGCAGCTGTAATAGGAGCAGTGCCATTTCTTTCTTTCTCCAGTATCATGGAGTAATCAAATTATAAAAAAAGAAGACACAGAGCAGCAAGACAAGAAACAGCAACAGAAAGCATTAAGATTTCTGCATTCTCCACACTTTGAGGTAAAGCAACTACTCTTGTAAAGAGCCATAGCGTAGGCTTCCCTGTAGCTGTGTCCCACAGGCAGAGAAGACACAAGGCTGGAAAACGATGCCCTGAGGATCCTATAGCAAAGGGCAGGTAGTACCTGCAGGTCTGGGAGGGTGAGCATGTGAAAAAAGATGGCTGTTAGATGGGAAAGGCTGAATACCCCTGAGCTAGAGCACAGAATTGGCAGCAGACCTTTCAGCCACCTACCAAGGTGGCCATAGCAAAAAGAAAAGCAGAAGTGACTTGGAAAGATTTGAAAAACATGGAACACGATTGGGTCTTTCATGTCCAGCACTATGGCACAAACAGCTGAGAGATGACACGAGCTTCTGAGTTTCTCCATCTTGTAATGAAGGTGATGGACCACTCTGCTGACCACAGAGGCGTTAAGCCCAAGTGGCCTTTCCAGATCAAGCTGAGCAGTATGATAGTCATTGGGCTGCCCTACACAGGTCAGTTTTCCAGCAGAGCTACACTGGTATGGTTTGAATGCTCTTTACTGACGTTAGCTCTCTGTGCACACTAACTGAGCCCTCAGCACATGCTCCTCTGTCTGAGGTCATTTGTGTTGCCATTACAGCAGTATCAGTACAAATGCTAACACTGCTAGGAAGCAGACAAAAACTGAAGGTGTGTTAGAGGCAAGAGAACTACTGGTGAGGATCAGGAAAACATGCAAATTCCAACCAAGTGCGTGTGGATGCACTCCAGCTATTCTCATGGGATTTTAAAGAACGCATCCTGCAGGACCTTTGTTACTTGAAAATACTAAAATATATCCTAGAAGGAGATAATCTGAAACATCCTCTGAGCTTGTATGGATGAACAACACTGAGAATTTGGGATCTGTGTATCCAGGCCTGCACCAAACACTCCTGCACTGCCCGAGGCCTAGGGGAGGTTTGTGCTCACAAGATAATGCAGGTTGGGAGGGATTTTTAGAAGGCTCCTAGTGCAATTTGCTGCTCAAGGAACAGTCTGCTTGGAGGTCCAGCAAGGATGCTCACTGCTTTATCCAGTCAGGTCATCAAAACCTCCAAGGATGGAGCCAACACAGCCCTGCTGAGCAACCTCCTCCTCTGCCCGAGTGTTCTCTCGGGGAAAAGGTTCTTATGTACACCAAGCCACCCTTGTTGCAGTCTACACAGGCAAAACAAAAGCTGTATTAAATGGAAACTGTTTGCCCAAGTCCCTGGGAGAAATCTTCCCTCAAGGCACAGTAATTCTCACTGTTTTTTGTGCTCCTTAGCTCAGCCCTCCCAATAGGTGTAAAAGGAGGAGCAGGGAACATGTTGGCTGTTTGCAAATTCACATTATTCTCACGTGAGTGTAAAGTCCCATGCTCCTGCCTTCTCTTTGTCCAACCCTGGAATACTGGGGAACAATCTCTAGTTGTCAACAGTACTTCCTTATGCATGGTCAGGGATCAGGGCAGAACAAAGTGAATGCTGACTCCCTTCCTAAAGCCATGGGGCATTTTGCCATCCACGCAAATTTAATTTTGTGCTTTAAATTCCCTTACCATGTTGCCAGGTAACTCCAGACCCGAGGGCAGAACTGAAGGGACACTGCGAAGCTAAAGTCTCCAAGACTGGGCCTTACATGCCCTTGACACAGGGACATGGTTTCCTCAATCAGAAGCCTTCCTACCATGGAAGTTGCTTTACAAGTTCCAAGAATGCAATTGCATCCAATATCATATAGCAATTGCCATATCTGGAACTTCTGAAAAGTTTGGAGCCCTGAAAGCCCTGAGTCATCAGGCAAAATCTGGCCATTTAATGTGCATTAATGTGATACTGCATCCACAGTACAAGAGGATTAAATATCTTAAGACATCCTCAAGAATACCTGAATAAATAATAATGTTTAATATTAAAGAAGCATATTTTGTGCAAGAAGGATGAAGTAGCAGTGAAGTAATGAAAAAACTTTTTTTTTTTAAATCCAAGCTTATCATTCATTATCACTAGGGAAAAAAATATATATTTTATGGAAGCAGGATATGATTTAATTAAGTCTGAAAATGGGAAATCTTTTAGAAAAAGACCTCTTGATTTCCAGAGCTGTTATATGAATAAAAGTAATATAATACTAAAAAAGGAGAAGGGAGGGAGGGAGGGAGGGAACATTGGTGAAATACACCTTTGTTCATCCCAGGAAGATAGCATAGGTGCAGGGAGCTAGTGCATGTGCACCAGAAAGTAAAACAACGTAAATACAATTAAATTAAATTTAACTCACTTCTATTTGAGAATGAACACCAAAACNCGAGCTTCTGAGTTTCTCCATCTTGTAATGAAGGTGATGGACCACTCTGCTGACCACAGAGGCGTTAAGCCCAAGTGGCCTTTCCAGATCAAGCTGAGCAGTATGATAGTCATTGGGCTGCCCTACACAGGTCAGTTTTCCAGCAGAGCTACACTGGTATGGTTTGAATGCTCTTTACTGACGTTAGCTCTCTGTGCACACTAACTGAGCCCTCAGCACATGCTCCTCTGTCTGAGGTCATTTGTGTTGCCATTACAGCAGTATCAGTACAAATGCTAACACTGCTAGGAAGCAGACAAAAACTGAAGGTGTGTTAGAGGCAAGAGAACTACTGGTGAGGATCAGGAAAACATGCAAATTCCAACCAAGTGCGTGTGGATGCACTCCAGCTATTCTCATGGGATTTTAAAGAACGCATCCTGCAGGACCTTTGTTACTTGAAAATACTAAAATATATCCTAGAAGGAGATAATCTGAAACATCCTCTGAGCTTGTATGGATGAACAACACTGAGAATTTGGGATCTGTGTATCCAGGCCTGCACCAAACACTCCTGCACTGCCCGAGGCCTAGGGGAGGTTTGTGCTCACAAGATAATGCAGGTTGGGAGGGATTTTTAGAAGGCTCCTAGTGCAATTTGCTGCTCAAGGAACAGTCTGCTTGGAGGTCCAGCAAGGATGCTCACTGCTTTATCCAGTCAGGTCATCAAAACCTCCAAGGATGGAGCCAACACAGCCCTGCTGAGCAACCTCCTCCTCTGCCCGAGTGTTCTCTCGGGGAAAAGGTTCTTATGTACACCAAGCCACCCTTGTTGCAGTCTACACAGGCAAAACAAAAGCTGTATTAAATGGAAACTGTTTGCCCAAGTCCCTGGGAGAAATCTTCCCTCAAGGCACAGTAATTCTCACTGTTTTTTGTGCTCCTTAGCTCAGCCCTCCCAATAGGTGTAAAAGGAGGAGCAGGGAACATGTTGGCTGTTTGCAAATTCACATTATTCTCACGTGAGTGTAAAGTCCCATGCTCCTGCCTTCTCTTTGTCCAACCCTGGAATACTGGGGAACAATCTCTAGTTGTCAACAGTACTTCCTTATGCATGGTCAGGGATCAGGGCAGAACAAAGTGAATGCTGACTCCCTTCCTAAAGCCATGGGGCATTTTGCCATCCACGCAAATTTAATTTTGTGCTTTAAATTCCCTTACCATGTTGCCAGGTAACTCCAGACCCGAGGGCAGAACTGAAGGGACACTGCGAAGCTAAAGTCTCCAAGACTGGGCCTTACATGCCCTTGACACAGGGACATGGTTTCCTCAATCAGAAGCCTTCCTACCATGGAAGTTGCTTTACAAGTTCCAAGAATGCAATTGCATCCAATATCATATAGCAATTGCCATATCTGGAACTTCTGAAAAGTTTGGAGCCCTGAAAGCCCTGAGTCATCAGGCAAAATCTGGCCATTTAATGTGCATTAATGTGATACTGCATCCACAGTACAAGAGGATTAAATATCTTAAGACATCCTCAAGAATACCTGAATAAATAATAATGTTTAATATTAAAGAAGCATATTTTGTGCAAGAAGGATGAAGTAGCAGTGAAGTAATGAAAAAACTTTTTTTTTTTAAATCCAAGCTTATCATTCATTATCACTAGGGAAAAAAATATATATTTTATGGAAGCAGGATATGATTTAATTAAGTCTGAAAATGGGAAATCTTTTAGAAAAAGACCTCTTGATTTCCAGAGCTGTTATATGAATAAAAGTAATATAATACTAAAAAAGGAGAAGGGAGGGAGGGAGGGAGGGAACATTGGTGAAATACACCTTTGTTCATCCCAGGAAGATAGCATAGGTGCAGGGAGCTAGTGCATGTGCACCAGAAAGTAAAACAACGTAAATACAATTAAATTAAATTTAACTCACTTCTATTTGAGAATGAACACCAAAACACAACCAACCATACAGCATAAAATTGACTTGGTCTAGGTGATCCTGCTCAGGCAGGGGGGTTGGACTAGATGATCTTCTAGGTCCCTTCCAACCCCTAATATCTATGAATCTGAATATAGGCCAGCTGAACTGGTTCTTCCAGTCCAGTGAGAATATTTATACATTAAATAATATTTTTGATCTTACTAGATGGCCTCTAAATATAGAACAAATTGTTTTTAAGATGTATAACTGGGAGAAATAGGAAGATATTTAAATTCCTTAACACCAGCACCACTTGCAATCTCTAACTTCTACTGAACGTGTGCTAAAACCATTCTAAAGATTTTGATGCCTTGGCCTCAGCATGGACAGTACCAGTGCAGATTTCCAACACTGCTTGGTTAGTGTCATTTGCAAGGAAGTGAAGATTCTGAAGACAAGAAACTGACATGCTTCAGGTATCAGTGCTTGTGCTTTTTGCTACGGCTGTCAATAAGGCAGCCAAAAAAAGCCTGTGCGCTTCATCCACTATTGCACTCACATACCCACACTTTGTCTGATCCACTGAAGAGCAAAAACCCCTAAATGCTGCATTATCCCTTTCATCAGTCTTCAGAGCCATCTGGGGAAGTACCAAATATCTTTGCTTAACACATTGCAAGTGATTGTTGCCATTCTGCAGTTCTCTCGGGTTAATCATCTCAAATGCTAGCCCTCACCAGTGAGAACTGCCCAGTGACCACAGCAAGTTAGTTAAGAACTTGCACCTTCAGCTGGCAAGGACCATTTTGGAAGCCTCTTCTCCCCTTCAGCTCACACAGGACAGGGACACATCAGCTGCCTCAGAAGCCAATACAACTCAATTGACACTAGCAAAGTGAAAACAAACCAACCAACACACCCCAGAAGCTCAAGGGAATTATTTTAGTGCAAACGTGAGGACAAGGCTGTTTCCACCAAGGACAGCATCTATGGACATGAAGCAGAAGGGGTGAAAGCAATGAAAATATTTAAGTAACTGAGAGCTAGGCAAGCCTAAGGAGACAATTTTAATGCCCAAGCACAGGCATATACATATACATTAGACCTGCAATGCAGAACTGCATATACACAAGACATCAAAGCAGCACTACTAGCCATGACAACACCCTTCAAACCCACAAGAGCTCTGGGATACACTAACCAGAAGCCCTTCCCTAGTGTTTTTTTTCTGTTTCTTGAGCAATCCAACAAAAGGAAATACATGGCAGAAAGAAAAATCCCCTCCGAAAATGTAGGGTATAAGGCAAGATCATAACCCATCCTCCCTCCCCTAAAGGATAATGCAAACTAGCCAGGAATACCAGAAAATAGGAAGCAGGGCTTCCTGGGAGGTGGGCGTTATTTAGTTTGATTTTGGGTTTGTTGTTTTTTCTCCCCCCTCCCCAGGTCAGAAGAGACACGTTATTTCCAGCTAGCATCCTATCGAAGGGCTGGTCACACTTAGGGATGACTCAGCTTTCTAAATCAGATATTTTAAAGTGATTAATAGTCCACGAATTACTTTAGGATGCTCCAAGATTAAATATAATAATACAATTTATTCTCATTACTATGTGTGGATTTATGCACTACTGCTCATGGTCTACATGACAGAAACCAGCCTCATGTTCTGGCAGAGGAATAACTCTGCCTTTCTTTTTCTCTACCTCTGTCCAGGACATTTGGGTATCCTAATGCTTCCTATTTCAGGGACTGCTCAGGAACAAGTCTACCAAGTAGAGTGTGTTAAAACATCTCTAATAGCTGTCATTTTATAAAATTATTTTCCTGGGATTGTATAAATTATGCCCTTGACTGGCATGTCAAACCTGTTCTGCTGATGATTTTCCATGTCAGTCTATTAATTGTTTGATGCTAAGGTGAATCTTATCAGCATGCTTGAATCCAACCCTGGGGTCCAGAACAAAGGTTGCTTAAAAAGCAGGAGCAGACTGAGTTTTTTAAACAGATGTCTGAATAACAAGGTACAGCAGATTACCTGTAGATCTCCACCACTTAAATATGCATCATTATCTCACAGCAAAGGAAGATCTTCACCAACCTATAATCACATTACCAGCAATGACCTAGAGCAACCCATGGACAGACCTCCAGGTGACCTACCAGGAACTGCCAGCAAAGACTGAACTTGGCAAGAGACCTGAAATGTGGAGGCGGCCCCTTCTGATATCCCCAGAGCCTGCATTCATACAGGGCTGCTTTACAGACAGCAATGGGTTTTCTGAATTTGTCCAGCCTAGTTTGGACCCATTTATTTACCCAACTTCCACAAAAGTGTTAAAAAAAAAAATAAATAAAAAAAAATCAGATTACAAGAAGCTCCACAATTTCATGATGTACTACCAGAATGCTTAAAAAACCCAAACTTTTAGGTAATTGCTTCCAATTGAATTTCAATAATAACAATAGTGTTTTTGTGCTTATCTTTACCATATCATTTATAGCACCCCCATATCCTGCTCCAGCCACTTCTCTTCCAGGGTGCAGGGTCTAACTACATAGTGGTGAGCCCATGCCTTGGCCTATTCTTATTGCCCATTTCCATATTTTTCTAGCTCTTCTACAAACAGAAGCAGTGTTATCAGAACTGGCTACGGTTGGGTTGGTGGGTTACACCACTGACATATGGTAACAGAATTTATATTTATTTGAATATCTTTCCCTGCAGTTCCTAACTTTCTCACTGCTGTGCACTAACCAGACATCCCATGAAATAGCCACAGGAACCCCAAGATCTTCCCTAAATGGCAATTACAGCCTCTGTGTGTGGGTTTTTTGGTTTGTTGTTTTTTGGGGGGGTTTTTTTGTTATTTTTTCCCCCACTCAGAGATGCTCATCACCTCACACTTAGCAGTTTCCATAGGTAATATCATCTGTAACAGATCCAGGTCAGCAGTGTAGGTAGACACTTTTTCTCTAGAAGCTTGATCAAGCTAATGCAAAGCAGTCAAACCCAGGTTGTATTTTAGCCTAAACAGTGTAAACTGCTCAGCTAAGCTGCTGAGCTCACATTTTATTCATTCTACCTCACTTACTTTCTTTGTATGGGTAGTGTGATTTAGAGGATACTTACTCCACAGCAGTGCACTGCAGAGAATTCACATGTAGAGAATTTGTACAGCTTTACCCTCCACTCTTCGGGTGCATGCAATTAAAAGTTACCAAAAAATAATGTAATACACTTCCCAACTCCCAAGTGTTCAGTGGTTATATTAATTCTGCTCTATTGGACTCAAACACACCTAAACCCTCAGTGGCAGAACTATGAAAGATGTCACATAAGTCTCAATTTAGATCTAGTACTATAGTTATGAAGTTCCCCACCCCCTACTACTAGTAAGCTGGAAAGATTACACACAGATGCTTAAAACAGGAGCCTATCACAGCTTTCAGATTCACTGAACAGCCCTGAAAAACTTCTTCCTTTCATCCTTTTCACTCTATAACCAACAAGATCTTCTTTCAGTCCCATGCGAGTCATTAAATAGCCATCTAACACCATCTGCTGGATTGTGAAGAAGAAAAAAGTATACACACACAAACACACACACACACCAAAAGTCACTGCCAGGCAGAAAGGAAGAGGGGGAAAAAACCAAACCAATCCCAAACAAAAACCAATGTTAAGGTGTCCGTGGCATGGCTTCCACTGTGTTCTCCCCCCTCAGCCACTCTATTTCTGTTTGCAGCTTTTGAAAGCCAGTCATGGCTATTGGCTTTAACTGACAATCAAAGACAAAAGACCTCTGCTCCGGATTGTGCAAATTGTACAAGGGGTTGTGCCATGTAGTTAATACTTCAAGATCACCACAGATCCATAACCAGCTTTGCCCCTCCCTGGTTAAAGAAAGTAACACCAGAAAAACAAGCTACCCTGGAAACAAGCCTTCTGCAAAGTCGGGCTGCAATTCTGAAGCAGCAGCACAGAAATAAGCTGGGTTTTTGTGGAAATCTAGGACCTCAGCATGAGTCAGAGGCTGGGGATGCAGAGCCTGTGCAGCATGAGGAAGCAGCCATCACACACTCAGACATTAGCTCAGACATTGCCCCTTGGTTTCTTACATCTGCTACAGAGGCCAGAGTACCAGTTCTCACCAGCATGCAAATATGGACTTTTCAAAGACTGGCAGGAATATTTTTAACATCTAATTAAGCAGCTGCCGCTGCTGTCAGATGCAAGATGATCACTTTTAATTAGTTATTTATGGCAGGAGGCTGTACCCCCTTTCTTATTTCTTCAGGTCAAATTTATATCAGACATCACCCAGCTCCTTACAAACATGGGATGCAGTGGTTCAGCTTCTTCTTTCACCAAGAGAAAACATGGCTGGCTGAAATTATATGAGGTATAAAATACACTGTGGAGGTTGCATTTCCTACTTCCCACTCCTTTTCACTCCTCACTGGTATCCTATTTTCATACTGAAATTGGGGACAAATCACATGTTCAGCAGTTATTAGACATCAGATTTTATGTAAGGTCCTGATTTAGTCAGCCAGACACTGTGTGCAAGGACAAATTATCTTTGACTCCTTGTCCTGTGAAGTCAGTGAAAGTGCAGTCAGGATCTTACCCTGTGTAGCTAACAATGCATCCCTGTCCCTTATTCAAGGTTTTCCTCTGCTCCAGCTTTTCTGGAAGCACCACTACCTTAGCAAAGCAAATCTCACAGCAGTAGGCAATGCTGTGAAAGCTACAAGGAGCCCTGAATCACTGGATCCCCTCAGCAGTAATGGGAAATTAAGGTGAAGCCTCATGCATCCATGCCGCCCAAAATGGAAGCATACCTTCTGCAATGGAGACAAATATGATCATAGATGGAGTGTGTTAATATATTTCCAGGAGATAGAGGGCAGTTTTTGTGGCACTGAGCAAATACAGGTAAGAGTGCCTCTGAAATATGGCAGCTCTGCTCACCTAGTTCAGGATGGATGATTTTCAACTGAGTCAGCACACAGGAGGGTGTGAGAGATGAAGGTTTTACTTATTTTACTTTGCTAATAAGTAGAATTTATATCATAGTGTTCAGATGTGCTAGTAATTAGTTTAGAATGAATGTTCTGCTTTTGTTAAATATCTAAATCTTACTTATGATAAGATAAAGTGGGGTGTTTAAAGTTAACTTCCTAGAATGACAGAAAACTCCTTGCAGAGAGTAACGTTAGGGTCACTTGGAGTAGACCACAAATTAACTACTAAGGTAATGACATCTCCATGTTTAACTGAAGAGAAGGCTTTTTTAGAAGGGCCCACAAGTTGGTGCAGAGGAAGACTGCAGCCTTCATCCTAAACACCACCAAAAAGCAGTAAAAGCCCCCAGACCCAAAATCCAGGGGGGAGCAGAAAGGGGATGTACTCATGTAAAAAATTTCCCCTCTTATCTCAGAGAAATGGTAATAATCCTCCCTGCTTTTGTGACAGTTTCATTATGAAACTGGCCCTGCCTGTGACCCTTTGTGCCTCTGGCTTGGAAGCTGCTGAGTTCTGCCCCAGCCCTGGTTGCCTTTGCTTTATAATAAACTGCATTATAAATTATAGTATCTGTGGGCTCGCTTCACACAAGGGTCCAAGGATGAACACAGCAACAGAAAATCAAACACCTGAGAAAGGGGGATGAAGTAAACCCAAATTTTGTTTGGTCAGGCAGAAAAATGAAGGATTACTGTTGCAGAAAAACAAAATACAAAAAAGAAAAAAACCACACAAACCACCATACCCAAACAATACAACCAAACACGGACCACAAAGAAAAAAAAGAAAAAAAAGAAAAAGAAAAGAGAGACACACAATGCCAGCCCAAGAACTAGTGTTTACAAATTAACCATAAACACACTTAGGTGAAAATAAGCTTTGTACACATCAGCCTTCTCACTGGGCTACTGCATTCTAAGCCTCAATTAATATGCCAAGAAATCTTAAATTATTTTTTTTTTTATAAACTGATTGTTTTCCTTCCACTAATAGGGAAACAGAGCATGTTCCCTGGAGCTCCCTGCCAATCCTACAGTCCAAAAGTGTGTATTTATATCAACTCTTCTAATAGAGAAATTATTGAAAACATTTAAAGGCTCCAAAAATTACATTTCTTGCTATAAGCAATATTTTTAAAAAAACTAAAATTAAAGAATAATCTGCTCTAGGCAACTCAAACAAATCTGGCCAGAGTACATCATTGCAAGCTGACAGAATAGATGAAAAGCAATGTGTCTCTTTTGGGCATTTGACTTTTCAAGGCAAAATTGTTTCAACTGACCAACATATGCTACAAAAATTGATGGGATTTTGTGGACTGGGTATTTACTTGTGCAGAGAGGAACTCTTACAGCAGAGGACAGCAAGGACCCGAGGACATTCTAAGACATCAGAGAGAGAACACAGCAAGGCTCCTGGCTGCCAGTCACTGTTATGGGAAGGGCTGCAAATACAGATTATTGGTGGGCACAGATACAGACACACACACAGATCATCCTAGGGATAAAATTGCTTAGTCTGGAGACTGTAGGGCTTCAAAGGAACATGCTCAGCTGGTGGAACTCATTCCACCAAGAACAGTGGAATTTCACAGTAGCCAAAAACCTGCCACAGAACAACTTTGTTCCCCAGTCGTGCCAGTTTAGCCCTTCAATCTGCCAATGACACAACTCCTTCATGTACAGCAGGACCTAGCCAAGGCCTCTTCAGGGCCAAGTGCTCACACAAACAGCAGGCAAGCCATGGCAGGAGGGGGTAGGGGCAAGAAGGGCCTCTGCTTTTATCCAAACTGCACTCTGGGGCACCATCAGCCAGTGCACTGTCAGCTTGTCCAAGGAAGGGTGATGTGAACCAGCAAGGGAGCTGCCTTCAGCCTGCCTCATCTTGCCCCACGCCCACATGCTTTTCTGTACCTGCTTTACACTCACCACCCCCTTGGTTCAACTGCCACACTTCTGCTCTGACAGCTTCTGAAGGGGAGACACAGTCTGCACCTTCTGAATCATACAGTGTCCTCTGGAATAACAAGCACATAGGGAAGAGCAAAAGACCTTTAGAGACACAGCATAGGAAAAGCAGTTTCAGCTGTTCTGCAGTGGCATATAGAAAGAAGAGATGGGCAGAGCTTTTGCAAAAGTCTGGGTTTGGCAATTTGGATTTTTTGGGATTGGATGTTCTCTGGAGATTTTTTGTTGTTAGTTTGTCATTGTTAGTTAGTTTGTTGCTTTTTTTTCCCCAGCCTATCATGAATAAGTGACTTGCTGAAGAATTTATGGAATAATTTTTAAACAGTACTTAATGACTTTGCTCTAAAAAAATCCACATATTTTAGTCCATAATTATAGTGTGTAGTTAATTGGAAAAAAATAACATGATTCTTATACAATAATAAATAATAATATACAATAATAATTATAACATGATCCTTAGTACAATCCTATTTTATTCTTACTACATCATACAGTTCTAGCAGATTTATCATTTGTTTACTTATTTCCTGATGAAAAAGAACAATCTGGAAGCTTCCATACTCCAAATGGAAAAAGAGAACAAGACATTCTTGAGAAAAACAATACTAAATTAACTTACAGACACCAATATCTTCCAGATAAGTTCATGTTTTGGTTTGTTGTTTTTTTTCTCCACACATAACAATTCTAAACTTTTGTTTTGAAATTCAAAACAAAATACCATTCAACCACCTTTCTGATCACTTTAGACAACACTCAGACCTTTCCAAAAGAATTTTTAAAATGTCAGTGTAAATGAAAAGAAATATTGAATTTTTACAAAACTAGCATTTTAGAGTAGTAACAATGTTGGCCATGAAAATCCTCACCTTGTTATATACACACACACACACACACCTAATTTGTTTATTATCAGTAAATGTGATTTTTAAGCCACTATTTATCAATCCTTTTGTCACAAAAACTGTTACTAACCTTTTTCCCAAAAAGCAAGGGGGAACCAAAGAAAACAAACAAACCACCACCATAGAGACGGACTCCCTTGTTCCAGAAGAGTTCACAGGCTGAATTGACAAATGCCCAGAGGCAAAATACAAGCATTAAATATGTTTGTCCCCATTTCTCCTGTGCTCTCCTGGAGACCTGCCTATGAGAGCACAGCCACACTCAGCAGGTGCCACCATGCAGGTGAGGAGCAGCTCTGTACTCTGGACACTGTAACAGTCCTTCCTAGGAACGACCCTTTCCTTTCAAAACTTCAGCTACACACACCACACAAGCCTGATCTTCAGCCAACACCCAGCAATACAGGACAGTTTAAGTGTCCCCCTTCTGAAGGTTCAAGCATCACATCCCCAACAGAGGTAAAGCCACATGTATTTGAAGCTAGTCAGAACAGCATCAAGACAACCTCGTGGAGCTCCTCATTCACCAAAAAGAATCACATAAAGGAAAACAGAAATTAAACAACTATGAACCTACCAGCAAAAGCAGAGCTGCTCTCCAAAGGATTGGGAGGCAAGGGCTTCCAGAGCATAGGCAGGACTCTCACCAGCAGGGCAAAGTAAGCAGAGCAGGGTTGCAATGGAAACGTGTCCTCACAACAGCCCAGGGAGCAGCAAGCAAAGCAAGAAGCTGGGCCCAGAAAAACCAAACACCAACTCGGGAAGAGTCAGAGCAGACCCTCCCCACCACAGCCCAGGGGCTTCCTCAGGCTGAGCTTAACTGAGGCTGCTGGACCCAAGGGCAGGACTGTGGGTGGAGGCCCCAGGTGAGGCCAGTCAGGACAAATGAGGCTCATTAGTGCACCCAGGGCTCTACAAAACCAAAGGTTACCATTTATTTCTGTGGTTTAAATGTGGTGCTTGGTTAATGTCTCAGCATCTGGAAGTGATTTTTTTTTTTATGTTTTGCTACATCTTCTCTGCAAAGCAATCTAGCTGCTGGAATATAAAATACTGAAGGGCAGAAGCTAGAGCAGCCAGCCTGGGCAATTGTGACTCCTCCTGACAAGTGATGTACCAGCTACAGCTGGAGCAAGATCAATGACCTGGGGACACAGGTTCCAGCCCTGCCAGTCCTCCCAGTGTTTGGTGCTCCTGAGTAAGATTCTGTGCAATCCACAAAGCCCACTAGTCTGTCCTGGTCCAGGTCTAAATCTGACTTGAGTTCCACAGTTGCAACAAAAGTAAAGATGAGGTGAATTACATTAGGAGTTTTGCTGGTTTTGCACAGAACAACCCAGACATACAGAAAGCAGCTGCACCTGGAATTCACTACAAATGTACAGCCTGGCAAACAGATTCCTAAAACACTTACAGATATTTTCTGTGGACCAGCCTGCACTGCATCCAGCACTGCAGACTACTGGAAACAAACTGCTTCCTTTTAGGAGTCAGGTTGTGCTTTGGGAACACCAGAAGTGTTTTGCTTGGAGCTCAGCTCACAGCTTTTACAGTACATGGAACCCAGTGCTGCTCACTGCTGCCTTTGCTGGTGATACACGTGTCTACTCAGGGCTCTGTAATTTCTGTGTGCAAGAGGGTGCCAAAAGGCTCCGATGAGACGTGGCCTCGTTTTTCCACTGCTGCACGTATGTGCACTAAGAGGAACTCCTACCCCACAGATCTCCCACTAAAGAGGCTGACAGAGAGGCAAAATGCTCAGTTTTCAGATGAGAAACTGAGATGTCTGATACAGCACTGCCTCTGAGCTAGAAAAAGATGTTCAGGCACTTGACCTATAATAAGGCTGTCTTTTGTTTAGAAAGTCTATAAAAACTATAAGCATTCAATTCAAATAATTTACACTTCCCTCTTTTCCCATCAGTTCTTAAGTTTAAAAACTGTGTCCTTCAACTCACCATAAAAATAATTCATGCTTTATATAACTAATAACCCATACTTTACAGCAATACCTTAAATGAAAGACTTTCAAAACATATGTAGTAAGCATTAGCATCTCTGCAGTAAAAACTGTTATTTATTGTTGCTGTGGGCCTAGCAGACTATGACACACCATAGCTACAGCCATTATGTGGAAACAATGGTAGGTGGTACCAGAGTGGTACCAGTGTACTGGACATGAGGTGGTACCAGTGTGTTATATTTAGAAGGAATCTTTTTAACCTACATTACTTTTATAACCAGTAGATATGGCTAAAATATAAAAGTGGTTAAATGTTATCAGTTGTTACTGGGTTCATTTTCAGAGCAAACAGAAACACAGAACCCAGGTGAGCTGTGCAGGGGGTCTGCCCAAGGATGAGAACCCAGAACCAGGTTCAGGACAAAACTAGTGTTGAACCAAGCACCCAGTGTCACACCTCAGCATGGAAAAAGGTCAGTTAAGTTTAAACAGACACACATATTTCCTAATAGCACAACATTCCATCTTTTTCTAGAATTTAGTGTTGTTAACTTTACTACCAGCTGTACTTCCCTTGTCTCCAGATGATAAAGTGTCAGAGAACTGACATTTCATTTCAGAAGAGGTTAAAAAAAAAAACCAGAATAAAATGAAATATTGGCAGTTAGGCCTAGTTTTCTGGACAGTACTAAATCCTTTTAACAGGTTCAGAAGATGTGACACAACTCTCTTAAACAGCTAAGAGTGTGGAAACTGATCTACTACTTGGAAAATTGCTGTCTCCTAAGAAAATTTGTGATTGCTCCAATGGTTTATTGAATCCAAATACAGAAGCAGATTTCTTCTGCTTTACCCTGCAAACTGCATGGCCTTTCTGACTCAAATGATGATCCATATTTTACAAAAAATAGTTCCTGTCTGTATTGAACAGAAAGTTGTAGATACCCCCCCTGTAATGTGGGATGCAAGAAATCAAAAACAGATCTCAGTACAGAGTGCCTTAAGCAACAGGAAAGCAATGATGAACAAACAAATGATAGCAACATTATCTCTCAACTGTAATATACACCTGTCCTCCTAGAGGACAGTGTGTACTAATATGAATTGGCTTTTAAAAAGACTTTGAAAAACAAAAGATTAAGGCAGCAACTTACAAAAAAGTATGGCATACAGTGTAGCCTTTGTGAGCCATCTCTCTGACAGGAAAAGAGATGGATGGAAGGATGGTCAGTTCACTGGTGGTACTGCTGACTTCCTGAATTTCCTCAGTGCTGTGGCTCAGATAATACTTGTAAGTGTAACAGACTGAGTTGAGTTGAAGAGAGGAGGAAAAAGTAAGATCCACACAGCAGTCATACTGGAGATTTGCTATAGAGAACCCATCTGCCTCAGTGCTGAGCCAATGCCACAGCTGAGTACAGAAGGCACAGCACTTTTGTTGGCAAAAGTGACCTTTACAAACAGATGCACCCTTGCCTAGGAAGTATTTTGGGAACCAGACTATGTCATTTTGATTTGTTCCGTTCACTCCAAGCCAGGCTGAACTGTGCCACAGAGTAGGGGGTTTATCCTAAGCCAAGTCAAACACCCAGTCTCCTCAAAATGCTGTTTTCTGCATCAGTAGATCAGAAAAAACAGGCAGCCATCCTAAAGCATTTATTCATCAAGCTGGACATTCTCACTGAACAATCCCTAAAAACACCTGAAAATTTGTAAGCCCGAGAACTCTTGATGATATGAAAACTCAGAAATACTTTGGTCAAGTCTGCTCTGCGAGATGAAGCAGACAGACCCATAGTGTTGGTGACCAGAGAGGCAGGGTCCGGTGCAAGCACAGAGGCAGGATTTCCTGGGGGGGGGCAGGTTGGGGGGAACAGGGCAGGACAAGGGTGCAAATGGGGGAAAGTTCTATTATGAGGAGGTTTCCTGCTATTTGTTCTCACTTGGCAACAGAGGCAGATGTCTGCTTTGATGGACGTCCAGAGCTCGCTCACGAAGAAGCACCTGGGCTGGTGAGCCAGCAGTGTGCAATTGCAGCCAAGAAGGCCAATTGTATCCTGGGCTGCATCGATCAGCAGATCGAGAGAAGTGATTCTGCCCCTCTACTCTGCTCTGGTGAGACCTCACCTGGAGTATTGCATCCAGTTCTGGAGCCCTCAGCACAGGAAAGACATGGACCTGATGGAGCGGGTCCAGAGGAGGGCAACAAAGATGATCAGCGGGATGAAACACCTCCCTTATGAGGACAGGCTGAAGGAGCTGGGGTTGTTCAGCCTGGAGAAGAGAAGGCTCTGGGGCGATCTTATAGCCATCTTCCAGTACCTGAAGGGGGTCTACAGAAAAGCTGGAGAGGGGCTGTTTCCAAGGGCCTGTAGTGAAAGGACAAGGGGTAATGGGTTTAGATTAGAGAAGAGTAGATTTAGACTGGACATCAGGAAGAAGTTCTTTCCCTTGAGGGTGGTGGATCAGTGGAATAGGCTCCCCAGGGAGGTGATTGAGGCCCCATCCCTGGAAATATTCCAGGTGAGGTTGGCCAAGGCTCTGAGCAGCCTGGTCTAGTTGAGGGTGTCCCTGCTCACTGCAGGGGGCTGGACTAGGTGACCTTTGGAGGTCCCTTCCAGTCCTAACCATTCTATGATTCTATGGCGCTGGGGACCAGCATGCTGTTGTTGAGAGTGAAGAAGTGTTCCTTTAAAGCCCCATAGCTGTGGAGTTGAACATTTGTAGCCTTGTAGCCCCTCTGCTGGCAGACACTCCAAGGCCTGAGGTGAGATCTCAGAGCTGGAACAACCCATCACAGATAGAGCACAGAAAGGAAGGGCAGCTTTTCGGGATGAGGCAGCCCAGGCTGCTAAGTGCACTTGCCGTGTCACACAGAGGTCAACAAGCACCAGCCCTCCTTGCAGGCTTAAAATGGGAGCAACCGAGGGAGCTGAGGGCCACCCTCTGAGGCAAAAACTCTAGACGTGCATGGGCACAGCCAGAGGTTAATCCTCGCCCTGCTGGGAGGACACCTATCCCAGTGCCAGGAAGACAAGCCTTGAGGGCAAAACTTGAGAAAAAAAGGCACCTGCCTGCCCCAGACTAGGCCTGGGGCTCCCAGCGAGTGCTGCGGCTTTGTGTGTTACCGGGGAGTCCCGTGGAATGGCTGCAGAGCGCTTCCCACTCTGCACAGGGCAACCTGGCTAGCGGCCCCGAAGCGCAGCCGCCCACCCCCACGGATCCCCAGGTAAGCGTCCAGGTAAGCGCCCTGCGCAAAATGGCTCCCCCGCGCCCGGGGAGGCACTGTCGTGGCACGGCCGGGCAGTGGCGAGAGGGGCCGGGAAAGCCGCAGAGGAGCTCCGGTTCTACCATCCCTGGAGCCCACAGCAGGGATTAAAGGGCAACGACCTCTCCCTGCCCGGCCGGGAACAGGATCACCGAGGGAGGCGGCCCCGCAGCCCCTGTTACACCTGCAGGCAATGGAGCAGAAGCGGCTGCATCGGAGGCAAACCAGCGCATCTTATTGAAGTTTGGGGTTTTAATCTTCGAGGCCCCTGTTTTACTGAGTCCAAGTGCCTCTTGAGAGACTCCATGAGCATACCCTCCCCACGCTTTTTTTGGTTGTTGTTTTGATTCCATTAGATGAGGTGTCACATTAACTGCCTTTCCACTTCACATTTTAGTAGCTGGGTGCAGTGCAAAAGCCCTGCAGAAACGGAAAGTGAATGCTTCCTTCCTCTAATTACATGAAGATTTGTATGGAGATGTCACCCCAGTCCAGGTGAGAGGCCAGACAGGTCCAGGTGAAGCCCACATGCCTCAGCTGGGACAACACCTGCTGTGTTTCAGGGACCAAGAGATTCCATAGTCTATTAATAAAGTAAAAAAATATGAACTGCCATTAATACCAGGTAGTATATTTACCCTGGAGACCTCACAAGAGCTCTTCCAGTCTCTTGCTATATTATTTATCTTCTGCAAAATCAGGAAGTGATTTTGTCAGATGAAAACTGGGGGTCATGGGGCTCAGGGTGGTGTTCGCTTTCTTGCTGCAGTTTCAGTTACTACTTATAGCAACTAGGGAAACACTTGGTCAGAAATTATTATTGTTAGGTTCTTTAATAGCAAGCAGAGATCTGTTGTGGATCAAGGGCATTGGAGGTGCAAAATCACAGTCACAATAACAGTTTAGTAGGAGAGGAACAGTTAATATACAGTTTAAGAGAATCTGCCTCCCATGGGAGAACAGCACAGCCAGTATCCCAACCTGTTACCCTGCTGTGGGGAACTCTGCTGCTCCGGGAAAGAGATCAGTGATGTTCAAACAGCAGCTTTTCTTGTGACCAAGTGGCACAGGCTTTCTTCACTGGTCCCACTGCTTCTTCAAAGGGATCTGTCCAAACCATACACAAACTCTCAAAGCTTACACCAAAACAACAAGGTAGCAAGCAAGCCTGGGATATATTTATCCCTCAATGTAATTTCTTAGGTTTTTGCCTAAATCAGATTGCCTGCAACGACAAACTTATTTCTAAGATCTCAGAATTTCTTGGATCCTGTGCTGTCAGAGCTGCTCTTACAGTGATAAAAAAACAATAAAAAACAACCTACTGGGCCTGCTCATTTTGATCCTCTTTTATCCTTTCAGTCCTATGGGACTATTGCAAAAGCTAACTGGATTTTCTTCTAGATTATTTGCAAAATAAAAATGCAGCTTGTGTAACACAAACATTTTTCTGTTGCTGTAATGCAGTATAGGGGAAAAACAGGCAGTTATCCAACTTGTTAATTGTGAAGGAAGGAAGCATAGCAAGGGCTGAAACAGAGAGAAGCCACCATTGGTGTTTTTTTCAGTATCTGTAGTCATTTTACATAGACTCAGCATGCGGTGTCTGCGTGTGTGGAGCTGAACAGCCAGAAGAGGGTAGCATAAGTTAATAAACCTCATCTGTAAAGCAGAGTTATTTTTGTGAGAAACATCTATTTTTGGCTGCAAGGCAGAGAAACATAAAAGCTTTCTGCTCAGTTTCTAAATGTTGATGGAATGTAGAAAAGAAATAGTCAGAGCTGACAGGCATCAGATTGAGAGCAGGCCACAGAGCTTTCTGGACTCTTATTAGCTCCTGTTTGACCAATGCCTCTATTAATAAAAATGCACATCCAAAACAACTTCATTGCTTTGCTTTCAGGGGATAGCAGCACGAGTCAGTAAAACTAACAAGCACATCCTGGCACATTGTCTTGCCTGCAGTGAAAAATGCCAGACAGGCCAAGTCATGAAAATGCACTTTAAGGTGGAGGTTCAAGGCCAATGAAACAGAATATGAAACAGGAGCTTGCTGAGTTCACCAGATAGCTGTGTATTTGATGGCCTAAATGAAAACATGCTCCTTGCTGCTGCTGCTAATGCCTACTCAAAATAAAACTCTGCTCCCAGAGCCTGGCTGCAGGAACTGAGCATTCACAAAGGGAATGTTTGCCATCTCTGTCAGAAGAAGAAACATCCCTGTAGAGAGATTAATTGGAGGAGCTTTAAGCCCCTTGTTCTATACTTCTTTAAGGACTATCTTTCCAGCCCCCATTAGTGCTCATGACAGTAAACAAAACTGAATTGTTACTGGGCACTTCATTATGTGGAGACCATCTGCAGCAGTTAGCTTGCACTTTTTTCTTTACTCCTAATAAGAGATCAAAGGGTAGCACTCTTCTCTAAGAAGTTGACAGGGCTTGCCCAAGAAGGTGAAGGAGAGTACAAAGCAGACTGGGGGACAACTGTTTTTATCTGCTTGACACCAGTGATTAGAAATCCCAGCCAGGATCAGGCCTCCACTATGCTAGATGTTGTACACTCAGGATAAGAAAAGCTGTAACCTGAAAAAGGAAGCTGAAAGAGAAAGAAAGGGATAGATAAAAGAGGTACAATGACATTAATACCATACCCAAGAGCATACAGCCAATCAGTGGCCAAGGAATAGAAAATTGCTGTCCTGTCACCATGCTTCTTGCAGAGATACTTTAAATTGCTTAGAGACACTAAGTATAAAAGATTGTATGTGTATTTACACCTTGGAAAGACACCAAAGAGATAATACACCTTTTATTCATATTTTATTTGTACTCTATACCTGAAGTAAAGTGGGAATGCAAGCTGAATCTTTTTTTTTAATAATTGTTTTCCCTCCACTCTTTCAAAAATAGTACATATAGAACACATCAGAACTCTTGTATGCAGGTTGCATTAGGATGTCAGCCTAATTTAATCTCCTGAAGGATTTAGTTTCAGGTACTGTGAAAACCTTCAAGTTGCAGATCCAGAAAGTCTTTAAAGCATCAATGTGCCTTCGTATTACCAGTTGTGAACTTGATCACAATTTCCCCTGGACTTAGTTACACAAAAGACTTTTAAAATGACAAGTGAATATCCAGCTGCCATGTCTGTTTCACTCAACCCTATGTCTCTGACTACTCTGTGATATAGAAGTACAACTATAAATATTCTTTCTGAACGACATATAAATATTACAGTAATAAGCTGGTTCCTGTAACATTTTCTGCCTTTGCAGTATGGCTTCTCTGGCCCAGAAGAGGTACATTATGGAAAGTGATGCTTGATGAAGTCATTTTTCTGCATACACACCCCTGCTCTGAGCTGTAGCTCTAAGGAATTGTTTGCCATTTGTGTCAGTCTTGGGCTGAGCTTCCCTCGTGAGCTACCTGTGCATCAAAAGGAGTGTGAGGATGCACTAAAAGGAGTGTGAGGATGTCCATGCAGAGTCAGCTGGCCTTGCTAGAGCCACCTCTCCTGGTGTTTCCATGCTGCCAGGCACCATTCCCTGCCGAGGCATTTGCACTGCTGGTGCAGTGGGTAAGGGGACATTACCCCTCAGGAACATGCTGGAGGGGCTGTTCACCTCGCTGCCCGGGTTGGTGATGTTTACAGCACTGTTACTCACTGTCCACAGGCAAGGGTAGTGGCTGGAAAAAACAATATAAATTTAATTATTCTTTCAAAGTATTTTCCCCTGCACAAGACTTACCACAGTAAAATGTGTTACTTGCTAAAAAGCAGCTATCCAAACTGAGTTACTGAACTAGATCAGCCTTGCAGGTCTTAAGTGAAAAGCCACCAGCAACCCATCAGGCTCAATGAGCTTGGAAAAAAGCATGGAGAGAGATGTACAAATAAGTGTGAGGTTTCAAGCTTTAAAGACCTTTTCCATGAACACAAACATTTTAAGGAACTGCAGCTGATTTTCCTGGCACCTAAACTAAAGAAGAAATGTGTGCATTTGTTTTGGGAAAAGGAGAAATACTTGATAATTGACTCGAGGTCTCAATTCCAGACATTCCTAGAACTGCTTACTACACTATTAACAAAGTTTTTATAATAGAACATTAATTGGATTGTTAAATCCCTTCATGGGAGTAGGATCCTCAACAATGCAGGAAAATAGTGAGGAATATGTAGAGAAAAATAATTTAGCTTTAAAATGCTCACAGAATGTAGATACCAGCATTCTCTGTGGCTGTTCCAAGATAGTGGTTTTCAGCAGTGCTGGGGAAAAATAAAGCTCCCATTGATTTATGATTAGGAGATAATCAGCTTGTAGGAAAGATCTGTACAGGAGCCTCCAGTTGAGCATGGAGGATGTTTCAAATGCTGGATGCCAATTAAAGTGGGGAAGGTGTGAATCACCAGGGCAGGCACCTACAAGGCTTACTGTACCCAATACAAGCAGCTTTCCCATAACCTTACCTGGGTCCAGGGCTGGCAGCTCCCTTTGTGTGTGGCACTGAGAGCAAGTTAGCATGTGGAGAGGATGGCAAAGTCCAGCTGTCACATCCTGAGAATACCTGAAGATTATTGCTGGAGCTCTCCAACAAATTAGCTTGCGGGGGGTGGGTGGGGAGGAAGCAACAAACAAATCTTCAGTGGCAATAGTCAAACAGACAATAGCAAAGACATTTTCTTAAAGCAACAGAACATGGGTAGCCCTGAGAATGCAATCAGATCAGGAGGTTCCCAGCCATAGGTAAAAGGACAACATTCACATGTTTATTAAGAAAGCAGCACGGTGCTGTTGTAACTTGAGGTGAATTACATATTCTGAATATGGGAAGGTACAGCATGATAGACATCAGCTATGCATTTTTGCAATTCTAATAGTCTTTTCATTAATAACTGATATATGACTGATGTTTTGATACAGATTTCCTTATAACCTGAGCTTAAATATTTCTGCTAAACAGGTTGCCATGCTAGATTTCAATTAACAAGCAGATTACTTAATCCTTACTCTTGTTTCTAGCCAATTTTCTCTGATCAAAATAGAGTCAATTTCTAGAACAGCACCCAGCTCTAGAGAATGATGGGGACTCAAAAGACATTCTGTCAATACCAAAATGCCCTCCTCTCCAGTCAGCTCCTACCACATTCCTAAGGGCTGCTTTGACTTGAGAGCACGATTGCTTCACTGCATTCTATTGAAAGAAGGTTTGCAGTGCTCTTTTTCTATAACTGGGAGCTGCACTTTAAGCAAGATCATCCTCTCTCATTTATAATTAACAGCTACAGTGCAACCCAGCTTTTTGTACCTCTTGTTTTGCTGCTTTAAGCACACTGGTGCATGCTGGCTTTGGTGCAGCTTATTACAGACTCATCATGCTCTTTCCTAATCTTTTTTTCTCAGTGAGGGTGCCAGAGCTCTGGAACGGGCTGCCCAGGGGGGTTGTGGAGTCTCCATCTCTGGAGACACTTAAGACCCGCCTGGATCTGTTCCTGGGTGACTTGGTCTAGGTGATCCTGCTCTGGCAGGGGGGGTGGCCTAGATGATCTTCTAGGTCCCTTCCAAGCCCTAATATCTGTGAATTCTGTGAACCTCAGCTGTTGTTTGTTTTAATGCTTATGCTAACCTAAAGCAAGGGCCTGTTCCCTGGAAGCAAAGCAGCCCTGTGGCTGTACCTGCAGGTGAATGGTTTCTCTGCACGTAGGAAGGTGGGTAGGGAGCAGCCCGGTGCCCTCGCAGCGCCGGGTATCGCTCACAGCTGTGGGCAGCGTGTGGAGCTGGCAGAGGTAAAGCTCCAGGGTACTGGTAATTAGAGCTTCCTGATGCACACATTGGATCTGGGTTGGAAATCAACCAGCCACCCACTTGGAGGGGAAAGAGAGAAAAACTATTACTGTGCTAAACCACTACAATGCAATAAAGCTGCGCAGCTCTGCTGTAAAAATATTAAGCAGATTTCAAGAGACTGGTTTATGGAATGACTGACAATCAAAAAAAAAATAAAAACAAAACAGCCACAAAACCCAACCCCCAGAACTATCAGCCCTACTAACAAGATCTGAAAATAACTAACAAAAGAAGTCACAAACATCAGAGAGCAAATCAAAGAACTGACTACCATTCAAACAAACACTTCTTCTTTCCCACATTTTTTTACCTGTTCACTATGAAAGGTAATTTTATAGGTACCAAAAACACACAGTTACAAATATAAAAAGGGGGATAAAGCCCTAAAAATGTTATACTTTGATTAGTTATAGAATCAAAGTTATATCTTGATTCTAGATTCCTTTTAATATTGAAAAAAAATAGATCACAAGGAAAATGATCCCTCTGCAAAAACTATTGCAATATTTCATACTGTGAGATTTCTTCAATCTTTGGTTTTTTTTAAAGGGCCTCTTTCTATGAACACAGTTCAGGACTCTCTGAATGACTGGTATGAACAAGCCCCAGGTTCCCAGCACTTATCCTATCACACAAAACTTCAGCTGACATGAATGAAAACCTTACAGTGAGAATATGCCATATGTTGACCTTCAGAGACTGTTTCTGGAGGATCCTTGGGATGGTTTCTGAAAAGTAAAAAACTTAGTGGTAGAAGTTCTCACTGAGACATTAAAAAAGAAAGTTGAAACCAGAACAATTCACTGAAAAAACTGAAGAGTAAGTTAAAGAGGAGGGAAATGCATTCTTAAGCACTTGCTAGGCAGCACTTTTCTGCAGTCCACTATATGAATATGCTCCAAGCTATCAAATTATGGGATTTATTGGAGTGTAAGTACAATATAGCAAACATACACAGTCTGTTACATTACTGGGGAAGTTTACACCACCTCATCTTAGGCTATGTAGATAGACTCTATTGCAATAATTGCACAGAGATTCTCCTCACTAATATCAGTGGAGTGACTCTAGATTTAAGATAACAGAAGCAAGATTAAGTTACATAATTTCTTTTATAATGTGATGCCACAGTTTTAACCATAACAGCAGTGAAATGCTACTGTAGAAGAAAACGTGGACTTACCTTTCTTTTGCATCCAGGAAGGCTTTGGCAAAGGGATTATACTTGATTTTGAGAGCTGTTATCTTGAGTTTACAGAAAATAAGGCATATTAGTGAAAGCAATTTGGAACAGAAATGTGACAAAACATATTCTGGAGTAATCTACGTGGAACTGCCTTGGTTAGCCTAACAAAATACATCCCCAGCACATCTTGTCTTCAGAGTTGGTTAGGACAGAGCTTTACTTGTTGCAGAGTGCTGTGCACTGATCAGTGCCCCAGTCAGGACAAAATAATGGCATAGTCCAGTCTGGCAGATCCTGGGGGATGGTGGATCCTTTCAAGAGAGTTTAAACAACACTGAATTCCCACCAAGTATGAATCAAGCCTGCAGTAACTCTAACTAAGGGATATGAGTTAGTGATTGCCACAATCCAAAGCATCCCTAAATTACTGTTTGGGGTCAGGAAGAAAGGTTTTCCCATTGAATGTTGTACTGTTGGGCAGTTTTTATACAAGGAACAGGGAGAGATAGGCATGTTATTATAACTATCAGTCATTGCTGGAGAAAGATATTGGACTTGACTGTAGGGTTTCATTTTTTCCAGTAAGGGATTGAGATGCTAGGACAGATGGACTGGTCTGGAATTGCCATTGGCAGGATATTAAACTAAACCTGGCTTAGTACTGCAGCCAGACACTAGAGTAGACCATGTTCTACTGCAGAGAGAAGACAAAATATTAGATAGGATGGAGAATTACACTGCATGGGACTGACAAGCAAAGGACCAGTCTGCCCATGCTGATATTGTAGTTAATAAGCTTTTAATATATCTCATCAGTGGTAACCAAGAGCACAATGTGGCATCCACCTACCTCTTCATTTTGATAGGCAGTCACAGCAATGAACTGTGTCTCTGGGAAGGAGCAGTTCATCACCATCCGGTGGGGGCCTCCTACACGAACTATGTGGACCTGGGGCTCATATTTATGCAGGGAGTTCAACATTATCTGTAGGAAACAAGAGAGACAGAGCCCATGCCACACCAGTATCATACAGCTGGTCTTCTGCTCTGGCTCTAAAATAGAGCAGATGTCACTGCTATAACCTCCCAAGTCAGTGATTTCTGAGAACAGATGGGCAGGTGCTTTCCTCCCTTCTGATAAACACCAGGGTGGAACAGAATGAGACTTCACAGGACTTGAATTTAAAGTTCTTTATAGAGCAGCATTAGTGAATATTTGTGTGAGCAGCTAGGGCCTTCAAACCACTCAGCCACCACTGCACTGGAGGATGCTAGAACAGTTAAGAGACAGACCTTGTACTGCTTCTACTATCTGAGAGACTCAGAACCACCATCACAGAAATGATGTGGCCAGGAGGGAGCTGAGATAGTCACCTAATCATCCTTCTAGGCAAGGTGAAGTGTATCTAAGCAAGCCTTGGCAGATGTCTCTAACCTGACATTAAATGCTGTGAATAGCATTGATTCCACAATGCATCTTCCTCAGGAATTACATTATATTGCTTAATTCTCTCTACTAAGAGAAAAAAACCAATATTTTTTTAAATCTGTACTTTAGAAAGTGCTCTGTCCCTCCATCCATCCATCCATCTGAATTCCACCATTACTGTAAAGCATTTCTAGTCACCTATTACTTTCTAATAACACCACAAAAGGAGAGGCTGAAGCACAGCATGGGGACATGTTTTACCTTAACACTGTTGTCAACATTTCAAAAGAAAATATTTGGGTTTTTTTTATTTAATGACTCATGTTTGGCCTCTGTTTCTCATATGGCTTTTCATCCCCTGCTTTCTTTTTTCCTCTCTGCTTCACCATATGTACTTGTTGTGTTCCCCTGCTTTGTTTTTTTTTTCCCAGGGTCATTTTCACTCTGCAAGCTGGTTTCCTGTAACTTTTGTATCCTCATACATACTTTTCTGAGGTCCTGGACGCAAGACAAATTTGAATCCCATTCTGTGCTCCACAATGAACCCCTGTGTGTTGATTCCAAGTGTGACTTAAGAAAAGTCAGGTCATATTTCCATTTTCCACTCTAAAAATTGAGATAATTTCTTACCTAATTAGGGTACTAGGCTTATGGAGGTACCTCACCTACTTAATGGAAATAACAGATAGAGAACATATTATATATAGATGAAAGAAATAGATTCTGGGCTGACAAGTATCATCCAATGTAGGAGTTATGTACAAAACAAGCAAACAAAAGGTCTTGTGCAACATTTTACCTTTGGATGCATCATCAAAAATAAAATACAAAACAAAACTAATTTTCCTGTTTGCATTTTTAAGGGGTTCAAAGAGAAAGTCACTTATTTCTGGTACATGTGGTTTCTTTCCAAAGGCCAAAGCTGATTCAATAGAATATTGATAATTATCATGATGCAGAAGCAGACATAGTAATTATTTCATTTAGGAGCAGCCTTTTATTCTGCTATCTGACTCCTGCCAACATTCCACTTACACCAAACAACATGGGGGAACACAACAAAAACCTAATACCCGTGACCATTTTTTTCCCCCTTCTCTGAAGTCCTATGTAAAAATCCCCAGCATACAAGACCAACTCTGAAAAGCTCCCTGATGATTAAGTAAACCACAGCACTCTGTCTCTCTTAACATCAAGAAGTCCATTAAAATCTGAAAGCGCCAATTAAGGCCTGTTTATTCCTGTTTACATTTGGCCTCCAGAGAATAATTGGCATCTGTGGGTGAAGAGGCCTGTGAGGGCCTCTATAATTACATAAATGCACCCTTGATATTTCTTGATTGGTAGGTGCTTGCAATTGAAGCCAAGAGGTGTACAGGGAAACATCAGGCCATACCTGCCCACTCCCATTGAGCTTGTTGGTGAGTTTGACTTTGCTGAAGGAAATGGCAGCTTTCATCCAGTGGGCCCCGAAGTTGGGAGAGTCAGGGTGGATGTAGACACAGCTGTGGTTGGGTGGCTCTGGTTTCCCAGCAGGCACCCATTCTCCATTGACATACTTCCAGCGGTGGCCGTCCGTCGGCGCGAAGTCCAGCAGGAAGGAGTACATGGCATTGGGGTCCAAGCCCGACACACTGATCTTCAAAACAGGGAACATCCGCCTGGCCGGGAAACAAGAGAGACACAACCCTGGAAACTGGCTTTGGAAGACTCTCTTCTGTATGTGTTTGAGCAGACACTCACAGATTAGGTCAATATTGAAAATATCATCCCTCTGTCTAGCTGAAGACATCTCTTAAAGGTGAATCCTTCGTTTTATTTCAATCATTTGGGGGAAAAAAAAAACCCAACAAAACCCAAACATGTTGTCTCTAAAGTAGGGCACAAAGGTCTCGATCATGCCAGGACTTATGAGCCTAAACTGTGCATGGAATCTGGACATGCTAAATACATCCTGAGGTGTGGGACAAGAAGGCATGAACAGAATAGAACAGTGTTAAAAATGTTTGAGGAGCTGAATCACAGATTCACTGCCTTCACTGCAGAATTCTATTAGAAATTGCACTTTCTTTGCTGCTTAGATTCTTCTGACACATGCTCTTGTACTCTGTCCAGTGGCTGAGTCCCACTTTATCTGACTTTGGATATATCCTGTGAAACCATCCTGCAGTCACCAGCAATCAGGATATAATCCCAACCAGGTACTCATCAGACTCCAGTCAGATTCACTGACCACATTTAAAGTTTTTTCTCCCTTCCTTTGAGGGTCAGTCATACTCTGTGATCTGTGTGAGCAAAGTCAGTCACTTTCCTCTGTCACTTCTCACGGTTCTTGTGTTCTCCAGCATCTCCCACTCAATAAATGGTTTCCAGGCAGCACTATTATAAATGCCTTAATAAGTCTGCTACATTTTTCTTGTCTAAAAATATTTCTTTAGTTTATCAGGGTTGTGTCAAGTTAGTCTGGCATGACTTAAATTTAATAAAATGCCTCAATCTAATTTTCCATTGTCTTCCATTAATTTCACTACTCTTTTATTCAAAATACACCCTGAATTATTATTACAGAGATATATTTAAAAGTCTGTAGTTACTCAAAATGTGTTTTCTCCTTTTCTTCAGTGCAAGTATCCACATACCACTACCAATACATAAATCTCCAGTTTGAGAAGTCTGGCTAAAATCCCTGCCATTAGACCTTGTGCTTGGCACTTCTTCCAGTAATTTGGTCACTTTCTTCCACATTCCCTGACCTCGTCAGCTTGAACAGGTTCTTCTGCTTTTAGTTCCACCTTAGATGCAAAGCTGTCCTTTACTAAGCTCTAAAAATATGTTAACCAGTCTTCTCACCTTCTTGTGCACTTAAAACTGAAATCCTGCCTTTGTTTAGTTTGGGGGATGCCCAAACTGAATGCCCCCTTTGTGCTTAAATGTCACCTTTTCCCAGTCTCCTTTCAGTTTTGGGGTTTTTTTTTGGTTTTTTTTGGTTTTTTTTTCTTTTGTAAAGGAGATTTGCAGCAGCTCACAGCTAGGCTTGCAGAAGTTTTCTGTCTGTCCCACTACTTGTGATCCATACTACAGATCTTTGAATTGACATCTCAGTGTCTGAAAGTCTGCAGCTGGAGAGTTAGTGGGGCTCCAACAGTTTCAGGAACTGGGAAAAAAATACGGTCAGAAGAACAGATGAATGTCCCAATAAACGTATCCAATTAATTAAATCCCTTAGCTTGTCAAGGAATACACATAGTTACTGTGGAAGATCAACCTATCACCTCCTACATTCTTCTTATATGAGTAAGAGGCCTCCCTACCCCAGACACCTCTCCTGGCAACTGCTATTTTGCCACGTGTTTATAGACAGCCCAGTGAACCTTCCAACTCCTTTTCTGTACAAAGACTGGTTACATCAGGCAACCACAGCAATTGCCAGAGGCCTGTGGCCACAGTACTAAAGTAGCAGTGCAAGGTGTCCAAAACACACAAGAAGGGAACTGAACCTCCAGGGTCTCTGCCCTTGCAGCCAGACCGGCCAGTGACACCCAACTGCAGATGGCTGACAATCTCCCATGACATCCCACTTGCTACCTACCTGTCTGGACACCTTTAAATAGTTCTTGCTGTATACATTCAGCACCTGCCACTGAGAGGCAAAGACAGGATATGAGAAATGTGAGATTTTTCATATAATATAAATCCTTGGTGATGCTGGGCCAGTGCAACACTGAGAAAAATATATTGAACCATGATCTTTCTAACTGAAGAGAAACTTAGCTGAGGATTTATATGCTACATTTAACAGGTCTTTCTGCCCAGGATACAACAGCTATCAAACTGGGATGTGAGATAAAGTGTGAATCCATTGCATTGCAGTCAGTCTTCAACGTAACACACACAGACATTTAGCTGAAATTGAAGTGGAGGGGAGAATTCATCCAAAGATTTAACTTTACTAGATGTCTCAGAACTACTTGTATTACACATAGATTGTTAGTTCCTCTGCCCACAGTGCAGACTAATCTGCCTTTCATACTTGAGAGGCTTGAGTCTATCTCCCCAAAGACCTATAGTATACTGCCAGAATACAGTCATCACCAGCTCTAACCTCCTGTACCCACATTACAGCACTTCCTCACCTTAAACTACTTCACACACTTAAAACCCACTTCACTTGGGCCAGCTTGTCTTCACTGTACAGACTTTAATGAAGGAAAACTTATCACCTCAATTGTTCAGCTGATCAAGTGGCTTTACTGTTAAAAATCACACTAGTCTTTTAGCATGGCAAATTACGATTTCTCCATTTTTTTTTTTTTTTTTTTTTTTTCAGTCAGAATGTTTGTTTCAATGATCAGGTAGCTACACACATGACCTCCATTACTACAGTAGCTGAGCAATTTAGCCTCTTCAATTTATTTAGAGCAGATTTGCTACAATTACTAGACAGTACAGAACTTGAGTGGGAAGTTGTTTGATATCAAACTTAAATGTGTAGTAACCAGTAAACTTGCTTTAGCATTTAAGCCTGGAAAGGGCTTCTTTCCCCCTCAACTCATGTGTGCCTGTGCTGATCCACTGTGGATTCTCCCCACATGCAGATGGGTGCTGTGGCATTTCCCTGACTCCAGGCAGTAACATAGATTACGGGGTCTCAGGATACTGCACAGTTAGTATGGTATAAACACTAAGAGAGAAAAACAGCTTTTTCATGGAAAAGAAAAAAAAAAAAAAAGGAAAAAAAGTTTTAAAAAGTGTGTTCACTATTGAAATGCCAATTGAATACAATATAACTGAATAAACCTGGAGTCTGATTCCCATCATATCAGCTGCACACATTCAGATATTTTTTAATACAGCATGTGGTTTAATTTCACTGATGCCTATCCTGTTCAGAATATATCTATGTTTCCCATGTAACTAGGCATATTGCTATGGTAAGTGATTATTATGCTGAAGTATGATACAGCAACAGAGACATATCTGTGTATTAACAGTGAAGTTGGTTCATCTAATTACGATATTTTGGAACCCTCGGTACCAATTAGAGATGACTCAATCACAGCAGATAGAATTGCACATGCTAGAATTTGACACTTGATCACTAATTCATCAGCTTTTTCATTCTCTGGGATGCTCCTAGATCAGGTTTAAGATTTAATTTCTAAATTTTGCTAACAGTGTATCCACACTAACTATTTTAGTTTTCACACTGGGAAGTTCAGAGTGGCTCTTACTTTTAATCATAGAACACAGTCCTCAAAAGTATTCATATACCCTTCGCAAGAATGGCTTAGTTCTACTGATTTAAGCAGCAGCAGAATTAGATCAATATTTTTTCTACAGAGAAAGCCTCTGGAGATAATTACTGAAGAATGTTGAACCTGAAAAAAACCTCAGCACCAATAAGAAAGCACCTCAAGTTTGTCTCTTTTTGAATAGCACAAAGTTGTTGGAGAGCTTTGCTGCAGGCCACTGTCTGTATTTCCTTTTATTTTTTTTTTTTGTTGTGCTAATGTGTTTGTTATGGAATATAGTTTCAGAAATTCGAGAGATCCTTCTTCATAGTCCATGATGGTACAGTAACTTTGTTAAAAGGATTTATGCAGATGAAAGTGTGACATACGTTTATAATTATTGAGATTGCTGTAGCTTGATCATAAAGAACCTATTTCTGCCCCCACTGACATTACTAGACATGTCATTTGCTTTAGAAAAATTAGGATCAAGCTGATAAGTGGGATGTAAGTTAGAACAAAGAAAAATAAGGCAGATTACAGGATAAAATAAAAAGTAACCAGGAATATTCAAATTATAAAATATTCTGTTATCATCATCAAAAGATTTTTATCAATACACTCACCTCAACATTTAAGAGAGCTAGTATTACCATGCAATCATGACTTACATTATCTGAAAGAACCTGAAAAAGCCCTGCTGGTAAGGTGTGAGTCTTTGTACCTATTTAATTAATTTGAGGCAAACCTATCTCACCTCATTTTTAGTCACACTGTTAAGGAGTCAGTTTAAGCTCTGTAAAACAAGTGAAAGTCCACTTGGAAGTTTGCTGTAGTCTACTGGCAGTTTTTAAAGCTATTAAAAGAAAGCAAAAAGCAGCTTCTTGGTGTGAAGAGGTCAGCAGAAAATCTCCATCCCTATAGGTTATTAGGAGGAATCAGAATGGCAATAAACAGCATTACCCCAAGAACAGATATTTTGGGAAGGTAGCTGTTCTCTCAATAAAATAAACTCGCTATGCCAAGAGATTAATTTTTTTCTTTCTAACTACTTCCACCTATGTCTCTTGTCCCTGGTAATATCATCCACAAATTCTGCTAAATCAACATCTGCAAAATTAATAGAAGTCACACCATATGAGGAAATCTTTCTCTCCATCTCTCAATTCCTCCCTCTCTTTTGCAGATCTCCTGAGAAGTCTCGCAGAAGAAAGGTGTGCATGGAGGTGGTTGGCAGAGCAGGAGCAAGGGTACGTTACATAAAAGCTATAGTACCACTCTACTAGCAAAATTTATTCTAGTAGCTGCCTCTCCTTTATGTGCTGGACTCTGTTGTGAGCCCTGTTCAGCTCAGAAGCATTACAGAGCCTCCTTCAAGCCGTGTCCGAGTCAGAATCAGCATCCTGCTTGCCAGCTTTTGCACTCTTTTCCTACCTATGCCTTTCTGTGTTCCCCACAGCAAGACGTGTGCTCCATGTGCATCCTGATATTTTGTCTAAAACTGTGTGCATTAAGCAACAGTCCACACTTATTTCTCAGGGCACCTGCAACAACTACAAAGCAATACCCCCGTGGGACCACACAATCCAGACAGCACACAAATGCTATGTAGGGTACTGTTTTCTTCTACCCTATTCTAGTCCAGGCTGCTTGGACAAACTGTTAATATCCAAGGCCAGAGAGACAGGAACAGCAGCTGGGGATAACACCACCTATCTGCTTCTGTACAAGAAGTCATTCAGAAGATTCTGAGAGGTATCCTTTATTCCTTTTAAAAAGTTCCCTTTTTGTGCAACCTGAAGTCAGGCAGTGGATTACTCCAGCAGGATGGTTTAGCCATGACCAAAAAGGAGCAGGGACACCCCGTTCTGTTCGCATGCAGGTTTTATGGGACTGCAAGGCTGCAGGGATTCAAACTGTTCTTTGAGTCTGCACTTGCAGTTTATTATGAAACCACTTAACCCCCCTGGCTGCTATCTACACTTAGCCCCCAGTGCTGAGCGGATCACTCACCTGCCATTCTTGGTCACGATCATCTCATTAGTGACTTCCCTGAATCTCTGCCAAAGCGTGGCATCCTCCAAGACAACCTGAAGCTGTTTCTCCGTGGGGTCACCTTTGTCTCTCCCAGCCCGCAGTTCACTCTCCACTACGCTGAGCAGCCTGGAGACAGTGCAGTCGCTAGGCTTTTTGCAGCCCAAGTCTGCCATGACAACTTCCCTGCCAGAAACTTCAGGTAGCTGTAGAAAGACAAAAAGAATAAGCTAAAGCAAAAATCAAGTCAATTCGTTGGGCACCATCGAACAGACGTGCTCTCCTCACTCTTGCCACTGCTCAGCTCTTTCCTCTTGAAGTCCCAATGGGCAGTGACACCAGCGTGGGGAGGTTTAGGCACACACTCCACACAAAAAGAGGACTATCTCCTAATTACCTGTCAGACGGTCAGGTGGGTGGCAGGCTGATGACTCAATTGGCTGCCTTGAAAGAAGAGTCCTCCATCCAAATTAGCATGCTTTTATCTTTTTTCAACCTGAAGTGGGTCTAATTGTTCTGCTTGAGAACCAGGTTTCCATTAATGAAAATTGTTTCATTTCCAGACTGAAACAATGCATGGAAATTGCATTCACGCTGATGCGGACTCTAACTGAAGGAGCTGGTAACATTCAAGATAGTTACACAGAGAAAGTAGTCTTAAAATATTTTCACCAGGTGTGATGAATAAACACATTCATCTCGTTCCCTTCTATTCCTAAATCAAAATTTAATAGTAAGAGACATTAAGGTTTCAGTGCACAAGTAGGTAGCTAGCACCCCTACGCTCCACCGTTCACACCGTGTCCATCCCTTAGAATCCCAGAATGTTAGGTGTTGGAAGGGACCTAGAAGATCATCTAGTCCAATCCCCCTGTCAGAGCAGGATCACCTAGACCAAGTCACCCAGAAATACATCCAGGCAGGTCTTGAATGTCACCCTCACTGTGAAAAAGTTCTTCCTTGTGTTGACCCTAAACCTCTTGTGCTCCAACTTACTCCCATTGCCTCTCGTCCTGTCATTGGATGACATTGAGAAGAGTCTGGCTCCATCCTCTCTACACTCACCTTTAACATATTGATAGACATTGATGAGGTCCCCCCTCAGTCTCCTCCAGGCTAAAGAGCCTCAGCTCTCTCAGCCTCTCCTCATAAGGGAGATGCTCCACTCCATCATCTTGGTGCCCTGCGCTGGACTCTCTCCAGTAGCTCTCTGTCCTTCTTGAACTGGGGTGCCCAGAACTGGACACAGTATTCCAGGTGGGGCCTCACTAGCACAGAGTAGAGGGGGAGGAGAACCTCTTAGTCAACTATCATTGTCAAAACTCCTGCTGCACATGACAAGCAGCTGAACTCACCTCTGCTTGCATTTCCAGGGTAGAGACCCCATGCTCCTAGTGCTGGGTGTGAGCCTAACTACCCAAGGCCTGGCACTGCTGACCTGCTCAAGGTCCATCTTGTAGAAAAGCTCCCTCAGCACCCCCAAACCAGGTATTTTTCTCACCTCAGGCTGAGACCTTTTCTAACAAGCCTAATTCAACCACAAAGAAGTCACCATTTTACTGAGAAGACCAACATTTGGCCAAGGATATGAGACCAGGGTTCAGTACCATGCTAAAGGGTGGAGGCCATACAAATACTGGTGACCCCTAGACATGTAACAAAGCATTTGAGTAGCTGATTTCTTCTGCGTGCATCTAGCTCCAACAGGGGCCCTGAAATTTCTGGTCTGTTGGACATGACATAGTCAGGGACTTGACTATAACAGCATACTTTGAAAGTAATTTTAAGAGAAATATGTGTTCTAAATGCTTATTGAGAACTTTGTGTTCATTTAATTCAATATGTTGAATTTCCATGCTTCTGTTTCTTTCCATAAGATGAAATTACTTTGTGGACGACCAATGGGGTTTATAAAGACAAGATAGAGTCTGGAAAACTTTGTAAAACAGGATTTAAAGTTAAATCCATCACTTGATGAGGCTCAATGGATCTTTCAGTTAAAAAGATGGAGTGATACCATCTACCTAAGCAGCAGATGCCAGATCCTGTTGATCTCATTTGTGCCGTACAGCACCTTGTTTGGCAAATGCTCCTACTAATCCCTCAAGCCCTAGAAGGAATAATGGTACTGGCTGCAAGCCCACAAAACTGCAGAGCTGCAGGTGTGCAGCAATGTGACTTTCTGCAGAACAGAAGTGAGACTTTAGGAAAGAACCCTCAATTCCCAGTGATCTCAGCACCATCGGAAGGTGCAAACTGAACAGGTCGGAAGTATTTTTACCTCTAGGTAATCCCAGTCATGCTACTTTCAAACTTCAAATTCTAACAGATCTTCTTTCCTTCTTATTAGTCTTTTTTTTTTTTTTTTTTTTAATTGTCAACACAAAATAAAGTTACCTAGATTACTCAGTTAATTCACCTTATGACTTACAGTAGGTGTCAAATAGCAACTTTTGGTTAGCATCCAGCCTACTGTCACTGTTGAACAACTAAGAATGTGTTTTAAATAAACTCAGAAATTAGAGCTGGTTGAAGTCTGTGTATTTCAATTCAATAAATTCAGTTCTTCAGATAGTTCTCATCTATATAAATCCATGGTGTTTGGGGGATTTATTTTTGTGATGATGGTAGTGTTGAAGCCCTATTTCCACACAGTTTTTTTAAAATCAGCTACTCAGAAATCAGGAGATTCAAAGTTGAGACAAGAGACAACAGCTCATAAAAATAGTAGTATTTCAGTAGGTACACACAAAAGGCAGGCAGCTTGATTTTTAGAAGCACTGACTCCCCATCTCTCCCACAGGGCTTCAAGTGAAGCAATCCAAGATTGAAACCTCAAAAAAACCCACATCCAGTCTGCCTTTCTCAAGATGCTTAGAGCTCAAGAGAAATCAAAAGCACATATGAAAGCAACAACAGTTCCCATCAGTGGAAGGGTGTCTGCTGGTGAATTCCTAGAGGTAAAGAATATGCTCTCCAAAGATGGAAATGGAAGCAGCCACAAAGCAAAAGAAAGGGAGGTTCTGTTCCAAGTGTATTTTTCCCCAAAGGTCTCCTGGCACAGGGCTGTGGAGAAGGAAGGATATATGGAAGGAGTGGATGATGAACCCATTCCAGAAAGCAAGTTTTTCTATCAGTAAGACTAGATTTTTTTCACAGCTAGCCTCCCTAAGGGAGAAGCATAAGGGTATTTACTTGAGGGTCATACTAACATTTGCATCCTGCACAATCATCAAATGCACTTTCAGATTCTAGAAGTTACATCTAGGAGCTTAAGGTTATCAGTCATGTAAGGTGCCTGATGCTTCAAAGGCTTGTGTCCCAGAGGAAAAAAAAAACAAACAACCCAACAAAAACAAACAAATGAAACACAAACAAATGAAACCCAAACAAAAATAAATAAAAAACCCCACCACCAAACCACCCCCGAAAAAAAACCAGTAACAAAAACTCCATAAACCTAATCTCTTAAAATATCTATCATACAGTTGGAATTTTAATTTTATAACTATTTTGCCATAGCTCAGGGTGCCTGCAACCACGTTTTCCACAATGAGAGTAGTTGCCTGTAGATGACTACTGGGAACAGCCCAACTGCTGTTTTCAGCATGGGGAGGTGTTTCAGCTCTAAAGAGTTCAGAGTAACAGCAACTGGTGATCTATGCAGCAATATATCCAGAAAGCACAGCTCACCAGTGACACATCTTTCCAACCTACAATTATGAGTACCTTTGAAATAAGGAATTCTCACTCATGGAAGCAAATGATCAGTTGAATGCACCCAGGCCTGAGGACTTCCTTTAAAATACACATCTAGACCCATATGAATCCATACATCAGGCTTCCTCACATCATAAAATTCAAGAGTAGAAATCTTTACTTTTGATATTAAGGCTGTTGTAGAAGAGAGAGAGACCCTCTAATTGTACACCCCTCAGCTCACCTAAATAGTGACATTGAATTATTCCCAAACGACTCTTCTCCCCCCTATTTTTTTGCAAGGCTAATTTTTTCAAGTCTACAGATGCTGAAACTGGGGCACAAACAGATGAATGTCACTGGACATAGGCATTGCTGGGGCACTGATAGCAACTCATTGGCTGATGTCAGGTGGGTTATTTTTTGGGCTGTCAATGAAATCTCCCTGCTGAGAGGGTAGCTGCACTTAGACTAACGCAGCAACAAGATGACTGACAATCACTGCCACTGCAAGTGGGACAGAGCAGGCCAAAGGACACAACATTGTTACCCCTCTTCCACTTAACCTCATTTAATTAAACAAACAAAACAGTAGGGGCACCAGAGGGAGCAGAAAAAGCTCATTCAAAACCTTCAAAGTTGTGAACTTCCCCAAAACCTCAGCTGGGAGAGCTGGGCACTTCCAAGCAAGAATCAGACACTTTGTGGCTCACAGCCAGTCACAACTAAACCCTGCTAGCTAAAAATGCAAGGTGGTCTAGTGGTTAGGATTCGGTGCTCTCACTGCCGCGGCCCGGGTTCGATTCCCGGTCAGGGAAGTTATTTTGACCCCACCTTGAGTACTGTGTCCAGTTTTGGACACCCCAGTTCAAAAAAGATAGAGANAGTGAGGGTGCCAGAGCTCTGGAACAGGCTGCCCAGGGGGGTTGTGGAGTCTCTATCTCTGGAGACACTTAAGACCCGCCTGGATCTGTTCCTGAGTGACTTGGTCTAGGTGATCCTGCTCAGGCAGGGGGGTTGGACTAGATGATCTTCTAGGTCCCTTCCAGCCCCTAATTTCTGTGATTCTGTGAACACACAGCCATCTCCAGCCCTGCCCAGGATTTACTAATAAGAATTTAGTAATTCCTATTTTTAAATGAAGCACTGAGGACTGGGAAGAGTAGTGAAAGAGGAATCCCAAAACACTTAGTGGATTGTATCCTGCAAGTTACATCAGGAAAAAGCAAGGTGGTATTTTTGACTTTCTAATTAAACTCTCTTTCTAAACCCTGCTGGCCACCAGCAAAAGTGGGGGGGAGGGGGGTGGGGGTGTGTGGGCAGAGGGGAAGAAAAAAGTAATTAAAAAGCCCTTCCTTGCCCTGACATTGGATAGCTGGGTTTTTTTGGCCTTTATGTGCATGTTTCCAAATAAAAGGCAGCCCTTCCTGATCAGATGAAATCACAAAGACCAAGACTCACTCTTTCCATCTTCAAAGCTCCCAATAAAGCATTCAACCAACCAGCCCCCCCACTCTGAACATTTAGTCCCAACACAGGGAAACGTAACCTCCATCACCATGACACTCCCAGGAAATCAACACCTATCAACTGCCCCGGAATAATTAAGAGAGGATAGAAAGACAGCTGCTTTCCCTCTGTTTTTTAATCAGATCCAGCCCCTTAAGAGATTGCTGGGTTCAAAGAGACTTAGAGAAGATTAGCCTTTCATTACTGCCAGGGGGTACGGGGACAGTTTCAATAACTTCCCCAGGTTTGTTTTTTTCAGTGAGGCAGCTTGCCTGGTGTTATAATTGAGATTATAACTAGAATAAATTCTGAGCCCAGAAAACATTGGAGGCTTTACAGAGCAACCTGTCTTCATTACAAAGAACAAATAATGAAAAAAAAAAAAAATCCTGATGTAGACAGGCTGGTGATAAATGTTAACTTAGCTTCAACCAGTAATTAGCTTCCCCTAATTTGTTATTCCTGCTTTAATATCTTCAGTGCTTTCTCCAGACATGAAGTAGAACCTCAAACAAGAAACTATTAATGTTTAAGATCAGAAAATAAGAATTTAAGAGATTCTAAGCAAACTTTTACATTCTATTTACAACATCTCTAAACAAAAGTAACTGGTTCAGTGTTTATATTAAGGAAATCAAACAGGTACTTTTCACCTGATCACCAGAGTATGTAAGTTAAAACTTTTTGATAAATGTAAAAGTTACCAAGTTGAAAACACAACTCCCTTGGAGCATTTGATACTCTTGGAAGTGGTGAGCCTTGACACAGCCCATTACGCACAACTAGAAAACCCAGGAATTCAAGCCCATGATAAAATAATTTGTTTTCACTACCCATATTTGTAAGTGGCAGCCCTCCAGACCTTTTAAACATCCCCAGCTCTTCACAGCTGGGCAGTTACAAACCTGAGCCCCAGCTGATACTGCAGCCAAGACTGAGCTCCACAGGAAAGGTACAAGTTAGGGACAGAAATAAGTATCAGCCACCAACTCTGAACTTCTTGCATCCCCAAAATACCCTCTCTTGCAAATCAGACCTTGTGGAAGGAGAAAGGAATAGGGCAGACATGATGAGTATGGCAGCCTTCCAAGAGCCTTGCCACTGAATTTGAATGTGGTGCAGATGACTCTGCCTCAGCATTTATTAATGGGGTTTGGGGACTAGATGCTGTAACAGAACTGATAAACTCATTCAGAGTATTTCTTAAGGAGCAAAGTCATCTACAGAGTACATTTTCCCTAGAGGGTAGCTGATAAATCATTGTTTAGAGGTTTTAAATGAAGATTTAATTTTTAAAAATAATTCCTGTGTTAATACCTCAGCATGAGACTGACATGGTGAAGTTCAACAGCTATGGTTTTATGCAGGAGGCTGAACTAGGCAAGCAAAATAGCTCTAAGCTATTCAATATGGAAAATATCTATTGCTCTTCTAGGACTCATAGCTGTCCTGATAACACCAAGCTGTCCTAACAGACCTTGGGAAGCTCCAATGTTTTCAAAAAGATCAAATACAACCCCCTTAGGTTTCTGTATGATGGGAAGAGAGGCTGCTGCTTCTATTTCAAACAATACATTGGAGTTTCCTTTAGGACAGGGGAAAAAAAACCCAAACAACAATACCAAACCACAACCCCCCAAAACAAAAGCAAAAACCAAAGCACAAACACCCTGCCAAGAAAAAAACAGCCACCCTGCTGCAAAAAACCCACACAAAAAAAACCCCAAAACAAAACACCAAACAATCCTAACTGAAAACCTCAGCCTCCTACAGCACACAGGTCTCACCACCACCCTTGGGAGGCAGGGGGGGAAGAGCAATGGCTTCAGTTTGCCCTGTCAATGAGGAGTTCAGAGTACTCTGAACAGCCCAGTCACAGCCCTGTTGCTGCAAGCTTAGGCACAAATTTACACATACTATCTTAAAGTTAAAAAAAGTAAAGATAAAATCACTGCCTCCAACCCCACTTTGAATACACATCCATAAATCATTGGCTTTTTACTTCCAGTGTACATCAGGATTCAGAGTGTATATATTCCACACAGAAAAGCCAGGAAGATGCTGCTTCACAGCTCTAGCTGGTGCTGACCCAGTACTTTACAGCATAAACCAACAGTCTGTTGGCACATCTAGGTTGACGCTTGGGGTAAACAAGTAATAAAAAGAGCATCCTTGACTTAACAACTCCAGTTGGGCCAACTGGCTGTCCTGGTGCACGCAGCTATGCCAACAAGAATTTGGTTGAGCTAGATACATGCTGGGTGAAGCAGCTGCAGTGTCAGNTTTACAACATCTCTAAACAAAAGTAACTGGTTCAGTGTTTATATTAAGGAAATCAAACAGGTACTTTTCACCTGATCACCAGAGTATGTAAGTTAAAACTTTTTGATAAATGTAAAAGTTACCAAGTTGAAAACACAACTCCCTTGGAGCATTTGATACTCTTGGAAGTGGTGAGCCTTGACACAGCCCATTACGCACAACTAGAAAACCCAGGAATTCAAGCCCATGATAAAATAATTTGTTTTCACTACCCATATTTGTAAGTGGCAGCCCTCCAGACCTTTTAAACATCCCCAGCTCTTCACAGCTGGGCAGTTACAAACCTGAGCCCCAGCTGATACTGCAGCCAAGACTGAGCTCCACAGGAAAGGTACAAGTTAGGGACAGAAATAAGTATCAGCCACCAACTCTGAACTTCTTGCATCCCCAAAATACCCTCTCTTGCAAATCAGACCTTGTGGAAGGAGAAAGGAATAGGGCAGACATGATGAGTATGGCAGCCTTCCAAGAGCCTTGCCACTGAATTTGAATGTGGTGCAGATGACTCTGCCTCAGCATTTATTAATGGGGTTTGGGGACTAGATGCTGTAACAGAACTGATAAACTCATTCAGAGTATTTCTTAAGGAGCAAAGTCATCTACAGAGTACATTTTCCCTAGAGGGTAGCTGATAAATCATTGTTTAGAGGTTTTAAATGAAGATTTAATTTTTAAAAATAATTCCTGTGTTAATACCTCAGCATGAGACTGACATGGTGAAGTTCAACAGCTATGGTTTTATGCAGGAGGCTGAACTAGGCAAGCAAAATAGCTCTAAGCTATTCAATATGGAAAATATCTATTGCTCTTCTAGGACTCATAGCTGTCCTGATAACACCAAGCTGTCCTAACAGACCTTGGGAAGCTCCAATGTTTTCAAAAAGATCAAATACAACCCCCTTAGGTTTCTGTATGATGGGAAGAGAGGCTGCTGCTTCTATTTCAAACAATACATTGGAGTTTCCTTTAGGACAGGGGAAAAAAAACCCAAACAACAATACCAAACCACAACCCCCCAAAACAAAAGCAAAAACCAAAGCACAAACACCCTGCCAAGAAAAAAACAGCCACCCTGCTGCAAAAAACCCACACAAAAAAAACCCCAAAACAAAACACCAAACAATCCTAACTGAAAACCTCAGCCTCCTACAGCACACAGGTCTCACCACCACCCTTGGGAGGCAGGGGGGGAAGAGCAATGGCTTCAGTTTGCCCTGTCAATGAGGAGTTCAGAGTACTCTGAACAGCCCAGTCACAGCCCTGTTGCTGCAAGCTTAGGCACAAATTTACACATACTATCTTAAAGTTAAAAAAAGTAAAGATAAAATCACTGCCTCCAACCCCACTTTGAATACACATCCATAAATCATTGGCTTTTTACTTCCAGTGTACATCAGGATTCAGAGTGTATATATTCCACACAGAAAAGCCAGGAAGATGCTGCTTCACAGCTCTAGCTGGTGCTGACCCAGTACTTTACAGCATAAACCAACAGTCTGTTGGCACATCTAGGTTGACGCTTGGGGTAAACAAGTAATAAAAAGAGCATCCTTGACTTAACAACTCCAGTTGGGCCAACTGGCTGTCCTGGTGCACGCAGCTATGCCAACAAGAATTTGGTTGAGCTAGATACATGCTGGGTGAAGCAGCTGCAGTGTCAGAAGTGACACAGGACCTGCCCTCAGCACCACACGTGATGTATGCAGCAAAGGAAGGAGCACACAGCACTTGTTTTTGGTTTTTTAAGCAAAAAGAAAGCACCAAGCCAAGGGTGGGTGTGAAGAAGTGGCCAGTTTCAGTGGTGCCCTGAGATAGGATGAGAGGTGATGGTCACAGCAATTAACAACATCTGGAGAATCATTCAAACCAACATATTAATCCTAAAAACAGTTCATTTAATACAATAACTTTATTGAAGGGAAAAAATCCAGCACGTGCAAGGAGAAATTTAGCTTAATTACAGAAAAAGTTATAAGTTAAGAAAAATAATGTTTATCAAAGTAGAAACTGAACAGTGTAAATACCTAGAAAAAGGACATCAGCAAATAGAAAGGGTATAAAACATTGTTGAGAATTTCTGAGGTTTTTATTTTACAAAACAACTCCACAGCTGTTAAAAAAAAATAGTGTTGTCAAATTAGAGTGAGGCACAGGTTTTCAGAAAAATACACTCTTTTTGTGCTTTGTCCCCTACGTGGTATTTGCTACAGTTGTAAACAGTATTTAAGACAAATGTGTTTAAACACCCTCCTCCTCAGTTCTGAGGAGCAACAGTGCAACAGCAAGTGTTCTTATTTACATTAAAATTATTAAGTACCAAAACTAAGCAAGGATGATAGCCAGAAACTCAGAGGCAGTGCCCAGAACATGTTTGAAACTGCACAGAAGCAACATTGCCATGAGCCCCTAAATGCATCACAGGTGAGCTGCAGGCTGCCCAAGTTCTGTCAGGCTGCACCTAGCCTGAAGCCAGCCCACTGCAGGCTCCACCCTCCCCAGACCTGCAGAAGTACTCACACATAACAAAACCAACCAACCAGAAACACCCCAAAAAAAAAACACAAGACAAAAAAACCCACACAAAACACCCCCCAAAACAAAACATCAACAAAACCAACCAAAAACAACACCATAAAAAAACCCAAAAAAACAAATCTGTGATTTCTTAAGAACTGCAACTTGGTACAAGGATTTCTTCCTTCTTTTTTCTAACAGCTCATCACCAATCTTAGTGCTGGAAGTACTAAAGATGAAATTGTTCACATCACTGAAGAACCATCCCAGATGGTACCAGTCACAATAAACTTCGTCACATAAACCAGGGCTAAACTTGGAAGTAATGGAGGGGGGAATTAAAAAATAAAAAGTCCCACATTTTAATGTATAGAATCTCAGTACTTTAGAAACTGATGACTGTCACCCTCCCCACATTTCCACTTCTACTGCAGCTGATCCCAGATGCACATGCAAATTTCATGCTAGAAATGTATGCTATGGGTTCTTGGTTAAAGTTATCTGCAATATAAAAAAAACCCAAAACAATCCAACCAGAAAAAAAAACAAACAAACATCAAAACAAACAAAAAGCCAAAACAAAACCAACAAAACAAAAAAACCACAAACATCTCTCCCAAACAAAACACACACGAAAACCAAAACAACACAAAAACCAACCAAAGTTCCCTTCAATAAAACCATCTAGTTTTACCAGTACCAACAGTGAGACTGGGCAAAAAGCACTTTCTGGTAGAACACCAAACCCTGCCAAGATGGGCATCCAACATCACACAAGTTTCTTTAGGAAAATCAGCCTTGAGTTAAGTGCTGTAGGCAACTAAGCAAGGACTTTGGGAAGGAAGGAGCTTTGTAATTTATAACATAAATAACATCTATATTTGCAGTAGAGTGAACAAATCAAACATTTCTGCCATGAAGGACATTAAGATGGAAAGCTAGAGAGGGCTTCAGAACTGAGATCATGCTTCCAGCCACACAGATAACCAAAGCTGATGATATAAAAACTTAACACAGAGTAGTTTTAATAATAAAGAAAAAAAAAAAGGTATACTGCTATACTTTAATTTAGACTGAAACTGGTCAAGACAGAACATTCATATACTAGTTTATTCCTCAGTTATGTAAAATCATATAAAGTATTTTAACAAAGTGGAAAAGTCTTTTACTTCTAAACTTAGCAAAAGCCTAAATACAACTACTTACAAGTGAGTAAAAATCTGAAGAGTTCTGTCCTGAAAGAGATTATTTTAATTCAAAACTGCTTGTAGAAGAAACAACAAACCCTGAGTATGTTTCACATATTGGCAAGAATATGGTGAGTCCCTCTTACCTTCTGACCCTCAGAGGAACAGAATACAACACCAAAGAGCAACACAAACCCCAGTGGCACTGTGGTGATCCTTAGATCTTTGCCCTGCCTCCTTGGGTTCCCTTCCTTTAAGGGCAAAATTGCCTAGCCTCATGTGCTGTGCAAACAAATGGAGATTTGTTCTTCTCTCTTATTCAATGAAAGGCTGTGGAGCTGAATTAGTTTGAAAAAGGACAGAAGGGAATGAAAAAGACAATCCATTTAAGTTTACCCACTTTCCTGAATTTCCTATTTTCTAAGTGGTTTGACAAGAGTCAGCAAATAAATTCCAGTTAGCTAGTAAGCAAGTTGAAAAGCTAATGTCCAGCATACCCAATTCTCATGTTCTTCTAAAGATGCTGCTGGACAGTCAGGGAACCACAAATCTGTACAAGGTAGTGAAGGAATAAGAAAGAGACTTTTACTCCTTCTAACCTGAAGTATTCAAAAAAGAACCCCAGAAGCCAAATTCCATTATGTTGACTGCTGATGAGCCTGGAATGAGGATCTGAGTTAACACAGCTTTCCAGAAGAGGGGAAGGAGAAATAACATGCTCTACTTACAACTTTTTCTAGAAACACCCTGAGATGTTAAAACTAAAGAACTATTGGAATGTAAAAGGCATTAAGGTTGCATTTCAACTGCCCTTAAATGAAGGAATTCTGTAAACGTTATTTTAGTCCTAATAAAAGACTAGCATGGGCCCTTTGACAGATGCAAGTTGGGTTTTGAATCCACTCCCTGATAAGAGGTACACATCAGTTTAGATACTTGTCCTAGATCAGTTGGGGAAAAGAAGTATCAGTATTCTTTTATTTCCAGTCTCTCTTTGGGCATTTAAATAATTCTTCCTTTCAAGAAAGCCAAGTGAACCAGGTTATTTCAAAACTAACTTCCAAATACCAGGGTGGGAAGAAAAAAAGCACATGAGAACACAGCACTTCAGCATCCTCCTGCATAATGGATTGATCCCAAAGCCAGTGCTATGTTTTCAAGGCAGCATTTCCAGCCATTGTCTTTGTAACAATACCTCTAGCCAGTTGGAATCCACAGACAGCACCTGTTAAAATTCCCTTTTTATTCCCAGTCCTCAAAAGGGATTTTAAGAGGATCCTCACAGCAAGATTATACTGCACTTTATAAATTATCAGAAGGACACTTAAGATTTGGAATTAACTCTAGTAACTTGCTGGAAGCCATAGATTTATTTGGCTTCACTCTGGCCCTATACTTTATTGCCAAGTAGAAGGAGGTTTTTCCTGCATGAAATCTTTGTGGTACAAGTCATGGCAACAGAATGCTGTGAAATAACCAAACTCTTGGTAGTAAGGAGAGGAGAGGCTTCAGCTGATACTGGAGTCCACTGAGTAATCATCTTCACAGTGATCCAGCAGGACAGTTGAAGAGGAAAGGTGGAAGTAGTTACACAGTATCTCACAAAGCCAAAGCAGGAATCTGTGCTCAGATATTAAACAAGTGACCACTGCAATGGTTTGGGAGTAAATGATTGTACATAGCTCAGAAGATAAAGACAATATAGATTGGCCTTGGAATTTGGATACTGACTGTTCAGCATTTGTTTGGAGCAGGTAGCAACTGAACAGTGTACTTTCTCCTCAAAGCTGAAGATGTTCACTAATGTATGCAAGAGCTTTAGAAGAAACAAAATTGATCCCACTTACAAAAAAGTTGGAGCTTTAATTTACAAGTTCAGAAGAAAACATTTTCCCCAGTCTGCTTAAACAATAGCTCACTTCCACCCTATCAACAGTTTGTCCTTTGAAAGGACATATATGAATTCTCTTTTTGCTGACCTAGCATGTCCTCAGCTTCACACTGCTCCTATGATACAGCTGGGGGAGAAAAGAAGCATCTTGCTTCATGTGAAAACTTTATTTTCCTACCTTGTGGGATTGCTATTAGCTGGAGGTAAGGCAAAGAACTTGGGCTCCTGGCAGCTGAAAAAGTCTATTAATTTTGCAAGTGCTTTTCCTACAGGAACAAGTTTTCATGGACAAAATGTCCCTTTCATGTATTTCAAGGAAACACCATCAGTCTAAACTGAACTTTCATACTTCATTAAAGATGCAAACAGCATTTCATACTTCAAAAGAGTCTTTTCATTTAGAATTAAATCTTTTAGAGAGAAAAGGAAGAATACCAATATTCCATTATGTAAGGCAAATTGTGCAAAGATTAAGTAACATAAGGCTATTTAAAAAAGATCCAAGTTGTCAATGAGAGATCAGTTGGCAACCAATTTCTTTTCCTTGAAAAAAATCCTCCAGACTGACATAGTCCCCTCAGAGTCTAGGCCTCCATTTCACAGACTTCTCACATTGCTTTGTTGTTTTTACAAAACCAAATAAACCCACAATTTTACATAAGAATTATCAAAAAAAAAAATAATCTGGATTTCTGCCCAGTTCTTCTGCCAGACTGAACAAACACCCTGTCCTACAGGCAGCACTGCTTACAAAACCAACTGCATAGTGGGATTTAACACCAGGAACTTCTAACAACAGGCTGAAAGGCACGTGTTTAAGACAGAAACAGGAAAATACACAGCAATCTTAACTATACTTCCTACAACTTTGTGAAGCATCCAACACTCCTGTTAGGACAAACAGACCGAAACACATTTCTTCACAGCATCCCTATAGGGGAAAAGAGGAAAAAAACCAAATAAATAAAAACAAATCCCACACAATGAAACAAACCAGAGACAATTCAGTTACACTGGTTGATGAGACTCATTCCATGCTGCCATGGCACTGACACTGAGGACTTGACAGGTCAGCTGGCCATGCACAAGTTGTGCTTACACCATTTGCACGACTTGGTGAGTGTGTTAAGAGAGGAGCAGGGCTGCTCATCATCCTCCTGCAATGGAAGCGACACCTGCAGGCCTGTGTAGAGGCAGGGTGCTGAAGAACAGTGGGGCTAATGGAGCAGGACAGAGAACTGTGTGCTCAGGAACAGGATAGTGCTCATGGGGAATTAAAAAGAGTTGTTACACAGAAGAATACACTCATTAGCAGCATTTTGGACCAAGATGTAGACCTTCCAAAGGGAAGCCTCAAGTTTAGGATGTGAACAGCACATTTAGGGATTTTAACAGGAATTCTTCTCATTTTGTTACAGTTGTGTTCTCCCACTAAAGATGTTTAATTTCATGCTCAGGTTAAACTACATGTATTTCCTCCCCCTTAGCACCATGGAAACACTTCTAAAGCAATACATTACAATACTTTTTAGAAATTAATCTGTTTCATTAAACCTCAAGATGACAAAAAGGTAGGAGGGAAGCTTACCTTGCAAATGGTATGAAGGAAATGCTGTACCTAAGAAAAAAGATTTTGGAAGTTAACTTCATGACAGATTGTATTGCTCACAAACATGAGGAACAACCCCTCTGATGCTCAAACATGTAAACAAAATGAAGCTTTGGGTTTGTGAGCAACAGTAATAAGTATCCTTGCAAGTCAGCTTAGCCCAGACAGGTTATGAAACACTATGGAAGAATCAGAAGGCATATTGTAGAATTTTAAATGCAGGTCTCCTGCATCCAATATTCTTCATGCTCCAGTGCCTGCAGTCAGGTCAGGTTAGTCTTGAGGGCTGAACAGCTGTTCATATCAGTTTCTGTATTACTTCTGTAACACTACACAGAGTGTATGTTAAAGAACACCAACACTTAATTTTGGGATTGACAGATTCAAGAGGAATACCAGACAAGAAACACCAAACTGATATAGAAGGGAAAGAAAAAAAAAGGCAATTTACTTAAAACTCACAGAAATGAAACACATTCAAAGGAGCTTCCCCAAAATGAAGCCCTGAGCTCCATTTCCAAAGCCTCTGAAGTGGTGTAAGAACAAAATCTGGGAAGAAGTCAGCTCCTGATTGATACATCATCTTGCATCTAAGGCAAAAGCGAGGTAAATAGTTCTCCTTTGCTCTAGTTTATGTATGCAAGGTCAAAAATCACTCACAATCCTGCTACTGATGTTAAGTGTGTGGGGAAGAAATCACTTACCATGCCAAGGCAAAGAACTGCAGAATGCAGAAAAGAAGTACGAGTCCTTTCTTGTGCCACTGAAGGAGAAGAAACACAGACAGCAGCATAAGACACAGCCTTGTAAAATACACCACATTTAGCTATACATAGAGGGCTCCAGTACTCACCCAGAAAGCAGAACACAGTGTTAGTATGAGACACAACTAGAAGAAAACAAACAATTTCTATTAACCACAGAAACAACTCCATTTTTTATAGATATTGCAGCACTGTAATGGGTTCCTTCAGAGACAGAAGGAGATGACATCATTTCATGGTTTAATCCAAGGCTGTGGCAGAGTTCCTCTTGTTCAGAATGCTCACCCTCTTAGGTTTGTGAAATGAATTAAAGCAACGTGAAAGCATCAGCTAAATACTTCCAGAAAATAATTTTGTGGCTGCAAAGGAACAAGAGGAAGAGGTTCCTACTTCATCCCACACACTTAATGGTGACATAGTCATACACCACACTTCTTAGTTACAACTCTAGTCTTTTGCTTCTGCACATGCCACCTTTCCTGTTGATTCTCAACATTACCACAGGGTTGATGTTATTCATTTTTACAAATTAAAAACTACAATATACATTCAAGAACTTTAATCTATTGCTTAGTAGCTCTCCTGCTTAATATAAAGTCCAGCACAGTCATTCTACCTGGCACCACTTCATTTAGAGTTGCACTGTGTCTTTACTATAGTTACACTCTTGGGGGAGGGGGCAGAAGGTCATTTTGGATTATTTTCTGGTTTAACCCTCAGTTTTAACAAGCCTCTTTTTAGTTCAAATTTTAATTTTCAATTTAAGACACAGCTCATTTAGCTGTGACAGATGCTGATTTGATCTTCCTTCATCAACATCTAACAGCTTTTTGACACACATGTACCATTACACTAAAAGAGATAATGTGCACTTCTCCACTTGAGTGAAAAAAAAAACCCCAAACAACAAAAAACAAGAAAAAATACCAAACATGTGGAAGATTTACTGCTAGATATTCAAGACAGTATCACATATACATTGCCAAAGAAATAATACATTTCAACTCAACCATGATTACTGATATTAAATGTCGTTTTCCCATTAGTTTTAAGGTGGTGATTTGTGTCCTCATATGAATTAGGACAGTGACTACACATAGTGAATTTCTCAAGCTCTGTCAGTTGGCTGCAGCCTTTCTGGGAGTTTAAAGAGAAAACTGGAAGAGCTTACGAATGAGTGAAGACATTCACACTGAAAATGGGAGGGCAAATTAAGCCACCTTCCAGATTTTAGGCTCCCCAAGAGAAAATGGAAGTTGAAGAGACAAAAAATAAAAAAGCACATGTGCTATAAACAAGAGTCTGAAATGTAGCAGCAACTTTGACAGGTGCACTCCCAGTAGAAGGTTGACCACAGTTCCCATCTTCTGAAAATAAAAGTATTTCCAAGGGTTGGCTTCAGCTGATTGTTGAATTTACAATTTATTTGTGTCATACAAGTTTCAAAACTTGAAGCTATCAGCCAGCTGAGATTATTTCTGCATTTTTTATGCAAGTTGACCCAGCTGCTTTATCAGAAAAGGACAATTTTATCAAGATAGAAATATATACACAGCTCTTTAAAGCAAATAAAATAGCAGACAAAATTACACACAGTTGAATGTCCAACAACTTCTAAGCACAACCTTTTGAAAACTAGTTTCCCATCTTCCAAGCAACACGAAAATATGATTCTGTAACTTCAAGCTGCCTAAAAAAGCACATGCATGGTTCACATGTGCCAGCCACAGATCCTTAATGCTCATTTAGCATGTACAATTTGGCTTCAGCTGAGTCTGCCCTAGTAAGAAGGTGCATTGCTGGTGCTACACATTCCCTTCATCTCCACCAGATGTGCAGGATGTTTGATGTTTTAAAAAAAAAAAAAAAAGACAACCAACCCCCTCCCCCCCAAAAAACCAGCCAACCAAAAACCCAAACAAAACCAACCCACTCATAAACACATCTTGGGACTAGGATAGCAAAATGGAGTTGAAAAGACTTTACAATGGAAATTGTTTAGCATAAGTTAAACCTGGTTCTTGGGATACTCACTAGCATAACAATAGTAGCAATCAAACGGGTAGGCTCAAACATCCTTTTCAGTTGCTTAACAGGTCCCATAAGAAAAAGAGTGCTGTAAAAAACAAACCCAGATGAACACAGAGGTGGAAAAGCAAAAGTGAAACTCGGTAAGATTCCTCATTAAAGGAGTTAATTTGGTAAATTCTCTGCTATGATATGAGGCATCAGGACACTGCTGTTACAGCAATGAGAGCTATGTAACAAAAGAAACAAGGTACACAATGAGACAAAATCCATTCCTGCTTTTCTTTGTGCAAGGTATAATCTAAATTTATTGACACTTGTTCAAATGCAATTAACATAAGCACAGCAGGACTACCAAGCTCCATGCTTAGGTCAAGGTCAGCTTCAATTAGCTCATTATTAAAAGATGCCTTTTTAAACCTTCTCTTCAAACCCACCAGAGGTTCTGCCTAGATTTCCAGGTGATCCAAATCAATTCCTCTGCAGAAAGGGCTGCTTTCAGACTGGGTCTGCTCTCTGATCCCTTAACAGATCTGCATTTAGAGCCCTGGTGATTGATGCTTCATGAAAGGGTGAAAGTCTGAGCTAAAAAAGATTTTTCTACCTCATAAAGTATATTATTCTGCCTAATTACATTTCCAACTCAATTCCTTGTACTTTCCAACAGTTTGTTAAATTTCCTCAATCCCAGGATGTCGTGTCTGTCAGAGCCAGCAGGGCTCTGCTTCAGGAACATCAATGGCTGTGAAAGTTTATCATACAGGTGCATCCTGACAGACTGCTCAAAACATATTGGCCAAAACATACAGAACATTCCCAAAGGCAAACCAGCAAGTTTTGCTTTATAAATGGTGTTCCTTAAAATTCAGCAATGAGAGCATGATCTACCTAAACTTCTCACAAGAATGCAATAATTTCTACTACTTATACACCTTCACCTATTATTATGCTTTAGTTTATCTTATTTTTTAAGGAACAAATATATAAAAAATTGTTACCTTCCAATCGATGCAATATTCCCTAGTGTGTAAAACACTGCAAAGAGCACCAGCCCCTTCTTTGGTACTATCCAGAGCAGACAACTACCCTAAAAAGGAACATTTCGGGTGAGAAAGAACAAATGTTTTTAAATTGCTAAAGAAATATATCTAAGAAATGCCATAACATAAAAGAAGCCTTTGAAAAACTTTAAACCCAAACTGCAAAGTCACACACACAGAATTGCATTTACTAGTACCCCTGCTAAGATTTAGTGCATTGCAGCTACCTGGAATTGAGTCAGAGATCTTCACAGAGAGTAAAAAAAAAAAATAATTTCAAAGAACAGCATAGAGAAAGGCTTTTGAAACCCAAATATCAGGGAGCTCTGGCAAAGAAGTCCTTACCAAGACTGAGAACAGGCATCCTATTGCAAAACATGCAACAAAGCCTTTCACTCTGGTGTTCCAGCTTAACGTAGTTGCCTCAAAAACCTAGAAGCAAGGAGAGAAAAAAAAAGCGCAAGTTACTACATAGTTCTAGATCTTGCCACGGTATCAAGTTGTTAAGTTTCCTCGAAGGTGCTGAACAGCGTCCAAGCTCAAACAGAGCCTCAGTTTTTAAAGCACCCTCTTCGATAGGCCGCGGGGAGCGCGGCTGCTACCGAAGGAGCAGCGGCGCGAGTGAAAGGTAGGGGAGGGTGCCGCGGCGGGGGGGGGGGTG
>VYZU01090374.1:55298-87186 GCA_013401355.1 Ceyx cyanopectus
GAGGGGACGGAGCCGCGGCGGGGAGGGGTGGGGAGGGAGCCGCGGCGGGGAGGGAGCCGTGGCGGGAGGGGAGGGTAGGTGACGGGAGGGAGCCGTGGCGAGAGGGGAGGGCAGGTGACGGGAGGGAAGGGAGCAGCGGCGGGAGGGGAGGGAGCGCTGCCTCCCGACTCCCCGTACCCGCCGCACCGCCCGCCCCCGGGCCTCTCCAGCACCGGCAGCTCTTTCACTTCAGCTCTTCCTACAGTTCGCCGACCAAACAGACGGCGGTTCGGGAGCGTTAGTTCGGTTGGCTGCGTGCCTTGCCCACACCAAACAACTGCCTGGGCACACTCCCATTCCCCTCGCTTTATTTTCGGGTTCGCTGCAACCAGGCTGGCCCGGCCGGCCCAGGTTCACTCCGGAGACCGAGTCACTCCCCCCCCCCACTCAGGAGAAATAAAGAGAAGTCACGGCCCCTGTCCCCGGCAGCGGCATCGGCTGTTCGCAGAGTAACACAGGGGGTGTTTTTAAGTGCAAAAGAAAGGTCCAGAAGCCGACTCCGGGCGAACCGCCGACCCGGCAGCCCCCAGCCGGCTCCGCCCCAGGACGCCGGAGGCCGAGTGAGGGGCCAAGGCAGCGCAGGCCAGCCCCGCCAAACGCCGACCCGCACCGAGGGGCCGCCGCGGCGGTGCTGAGGGGCGCTCCAGGGTCCCATTCTCCCGGCCGCAGAACTCTCGCTGCCCAGGCCTCGGCACGCAGGCCGGCTTTCTCCCGAGAGTCAGGGGCGGGGGAAGCGTTACCTCGGTCAGACCGCTTGGCTCCTCCGTGTCGCGGCCGCTCAGCACCCGCTTGAGTTTGTCCATTCCGCCGTCCTCAGCCGCGCCCGAGCGGCTCTGTTCCACACACGGCCGGTCTGCTCCTCAACTCCTCAGAGACTACCAGCTCCAGCATGCACCACGCCGCCGCGGAGCTACCTGCCCTCGGCAGGTAAATAAAGGTCGGCGGCGGCGCGGGGGCTGCCGGGGGACGTAGTTCCGCCGGGCGGGGAAGGCGGGGCCGTAACCGACAGCGAGGGGGAGCAAGCAGCCCCCCCAGGCCTCTGCGAGCGGTGAAGTGCGGCTGAGGTCACTTGGTGCCGCCGTCTTGAGGGGTCGAGTGAGAAACGCTTAAGGGAGAATGGTCCTGGAAAGGACGTAGATGGTTCCATGCTCCCCCCCGGGCCACTGCAGCTTGTATTCTGCCGGCCCTGGACCTGGTGCATGAACCGTGCTACTGCCGACCTTTCAAATCGGTGAGATTATGCCCAGGTTCTCGTGTCAGAAGGATTATCTTAAGTGGAATTTATAGGTCTTGTCTATTTTTCTTTAAAAGACAGCAAACTCTTCCAACATTCCCCCAAAATTACACTTTTCTTACTCTTCTAAGCACAATACCTGACATCTCAGCTGTCCTAGTGTGTTTTCTAGGCTTCAGAAAATACACCCCACCTCATCTCCCACGTCTAGTTCTCTAGTTGTATCCTAACTCATCACTTGGGATGATGATTTGGCAATGATGAAGAGCAGAGACATGGTAACAGATTTGATTTTGCTCCTACACCTGTAGCTGTTCCCCCTTTTCTGAAAAAGTCTCACCTTATTTTCATACCTAGCTAGAGCAGTCCAATGACAGGCAAAGGCACATGGATGCAAAATGTTACTAGCATGCAAAATTCAGTAGTTCTTTTATTTTGCTCAGATAAAAAAACAGAACTATAAAATATTCAGTACATTTTATTTAGCAACATACAAGAAAGAATATAAATTGCCACATGATAAACTTGCCACAGATCAGATTGAGAATCACCCCACTCCTTCCCCTTAAAATTATGTATCCAAAGTAGTAGGTTTTGGGGGAAAAACAGAGCTTGTAGAGTTTTACTGTATTGTAAGTGTAACTTCCTAAAGAGGTCTATGTGATTTCCCCAGCAGGCGTGTTCCACTGAAATGCACAGCACCAAACAGAAAGGGCTATCACATATTATACAGGCAGAATTCAAGTCTGGGCGAGACAACTGTATCAAGGGGTCACCAAGTAGCATGGATGATGGACAAGAGAAAACACAGTGTAAGCTAAACATGCAGAACACAATTTGCAACACCAAGTGTGGATTCTGTGGAGTCTTTCCCTCCCACCATAGCCCAGTGGAGCTTCATGGCAGCATCACTGGCCAAACTTAAAATACAAGTTAAATTAACAAATGTGAATATAGTTTCCTTCATGCTAGCACTACATCAGCTCTCAGTCACCATCAGCTTTAAGGAAGTGTCTGAATAAGCCTTTAAGGCATGTGAAATATATTTAAAGTGCCATGATTTACATCTACCACCAGAAGATCTCTTCACTCCTAGGTGTGGTTTCCTTAATTTTCACTTTCTCCCCATATGCCTCTATTCCTGGAGTAGACCTAAATAATCTATTACCAGATGAGTTTTGATGGCTTCTATGCTGCATTCATTTACAGCCTTTCTTCATGCAGACACTAAAATTTTTAGGAAACAAGTGCAGGAAAAGGACTGTAAAGGGGCATATGAAGGACCTCACCTCTATTTCAAAGTGGCCATAAATTCACACACCCAGATCATGTCCAGCTGATAATAGTTTCTTTTAGAGATGAATTAATTTCAGTTCACTCATTTTATCCTATGGTTCATATGATATTTTGCAGGAATCATTCCCAAAAGATTCCAAAGATAAGGCTGAAGGTGTGTTCAGGAAAAAAGATATTAGGATCAATAACTTTTTACGAAGTAATCCTCACAGACTCTCAGTGAGGTAGGCATGTATTAACTCTCATTTTTACATACAAGGAACCAGGTCACAGAGAAGTGACTTCCCCAGGGTTGGAGTAAATTAGTGGCACATGAAAAAAACAGTTATTTCCTGCCTTTCAACCCCATGATTGACTGATTAGAGCTGGCTGCCTCAATACACGTGAAACAGTCTGGGCTTTGCTTTTTATTAGGAATCAGTCACTTCAATGGCAGTAAACTTTTTTTTTTTTTTTTTTTAAATCTCAGAGTCTTCTCTAAGTGAAAACCATTTCTCAAAAGACCTGATGAAATGCCAGGCTTTGAGGTGGCTTGTTTCTGTTAAGCCATGCAGTGCAAAATATGAAGATTTTAGAACAAAAACTCCAAGACAGAATTGTCATTTATAATTACCTTAAACCACAAGGCCTGCTTTTTGCTACTGTCATTTCCTTCTTGCACTTCAGTGAGTGAGCAGCAAACCTGTTGAATTCCCCCATTCTTAGGCCAAACCATTAACAGCATTTAGAATTTCCAAAAGCAATACAAATATTTGAGCTTTATGTACAAAACGCCGAGTTAAAACCCACAATAAGCCATGTGATCACACCTCTATTAATATCAGAACTTAAGGAATTTTAAAAATAAACCCAAATGATGTATCTGGAATACACACTGTCATCCTTTTAAGGCTATTCAGGGTCTTGTTTCTCAAACTGCAAATACCAGCATCCTTTAGAGATTAGAGACTAAACACCCCTCTCTTTCCCAGCCTTAAGCCACTGTGTTTAGCAATCTGAGTGTCAGGGCAGTGTAACCATCACATGTAGGCACCACCCAGTATGTCCAACAAAAGGCAAATACAATACAATAGGTTTCCCATATAGTATGTGACTGCAGTAGCATACAGACCCCAAGTAACAGTCCCCAGAATTGCTTAGAGAAATCTGGCTGACATCAGATTAAAATACTATTTGTGAAGAGATTTAGCAGTGTGTCTTTCTGTTAATCTTCAGTTTTTCTCCTGCTCCAGAATTAATGCCTCACAAATAAGGTCATTTTACCTTTATAGAGCATCAAACAAATGCAATTTTTAATTCATTTTTTTTCCTTCCTCCTTAAGCCTCCCTCAGATTAAATGAATATTCTTAAATTAGAGTCTGGATCATAGACTCCACAAAGTAACTTAGTTGGTAATCAGCTCACAGAAGGGGAAGCCAAGCAAAATGTGTAGCTTAGGACTGACAGCTCAAAATAAGTGCATAATAAAATATATGGGGTTCATTTTGTTTTTTACTGTGGATGATTGCTCAGTAATATTAAAATCATGACAATTTTACAACTCCAGTAGTCTCTTGGTATCTGAAGCAGCAATAACAAAATCTTCATAGAAGTGTTCATGGTGGAACATCTAGACAATGCTACTGCCTAACTGGTGACCTACACAGAATCCAGACTCTTACTTGTCAGAGTCTCTCATTTATGCCGTTGAAAACTCTTAACTCACCACCAGTCTATCATTAACTCCAGATACAGGTTAAAAAAAGAAACAAACAAAAAACATCATTAGCAAAAGCTGCTTGAAATGTTTTCTCTTAGGGCTACAGAAAAATTAGCCAAATTCTTTATTCCACTAGCAGTGAAACTGCCCACCATGGCAATGGTTACATGGTCATATTATCTCCAGTCTACTTCAAGTCCATATAAAGTCACATTTATTTAGACTTGACACACATGGCTTCCAGTGATGCTTCTGGTTTAGGCTCCAGCTTGGCTGGGAATTCCAGTTTTTCACAGATTGTCTCCTTTATGGGTAGATACTGAGAGATCTCGTTAGGTTCCGTGAACAGGGAAGGTGGAACATGCTAAGAAGCAAAAATTTTACAAGAGACAAGTAAATGAAAGTGTGTAGGGGAGAAAGTATTCCAAAACCAAACTTTGAGAGACAGTCTATAATATACCTGATTTTAACACCTGAAATTATTATTAAAATGTACCTTACAACTTCAAAAGTATATACAGTCTTTACTCTGTGTGGATCAATAGGCTATGGAAAAGCAGTTAACATTTTTAAGCAGCAGATCATGAGAGCACAAGAAAGTCAAGAGATATTCATGAGCAGCTACAATGTTTAAAAAAAGTAGATATTTAGGATTTGAATGTAATGTCTTTTGAGGTACTAGCTCTAAATGAGACTAGAATGGACAGAAGGTTTTGCATGGTTGATGTCATCCTGCCATTGCAATATATTCACTGGTTGCTCAGATGTAGCTCCTGAAAATTGATAACACCTCAACATATATCTTAGTTTTATGAAGTCCACCACAGATATTTATGTAAGTACTGAAATTCATTGGATTTTAATTTCAAATTTGAAGAAATTAGGTGGTTTCATTAAGTTAATCAAAGTATTTCTCTGCAGACTCCTGTAAACAACTTCACATGTAAGACAACTGATGAAGGAAAAATAATTCTATACTGAGCAAAGCACCTTTAAACTTTCTAACAACGTTCTTCCATAAATGTGTCCAGAGCTATTCAGAGGCAGCCTGCATTTTGTCTACCCCTAACACACAAGGAATCATACTATTGCTTCAATTATTTCAAACCTAAGTAAGGCAGGAACCTTTTTTGCTGTTTACCTATGCAAGCTACCTAGAGAACTGAAAAGACACTTTCATTTCCTTTCTATAACAACAGGCAGAAAAAAAATAAGTAATTTACAAGTGTAGATGATAATTTTTAAACATGAAGGAAAACCTAGATCACTGCTTGATATTTCAAAAGCCATGAAAGTATCAAAACAGCTTATGTCTGTACTTCAGTCTTTTTTATCGGGATCACATATTGTTAAGAAAACATACAGTGCCCCTTTCCTCAAAAAGAAAAGCATTTTGAAAAAATATTCCCTCAGAAGGTAACTTTTTTGTCACTTTTTAGAGGTGAAGGGAAAACAAGGGAGGATAGTAACAAGAAAACCCAAGATCAGGTCAAGAATAAACATCAACTGCTGCAACATCAAATGAGCCACAAATGATTTGAAGCCATTACCAGAGTTTGAAGGTGGACTAGTAAACTTGATAAAATGGAATGAGTTTATTACCAAACAGATCTTAATCCCTAGTGCTACTTGCAAGCATACTATCAGCTCTGAAATTCAGCATCATGGCACATGAACTACCTTTTTTTATTGCTAAGCAGTTCTTCAAAACAATAAAATAAAAATTCTCATTAACTCCAAAGTAGGAAAAGTAACCCAATTCCACCTTTTGTCATGTGATCTAAGCATCTACAAATGCAAATCTGCCCTAAAAACACCAAAATATACGTTGCATAAGCAGAAAAGTTTTTCCTCTATATCAATTCCAAAAGTAAAGATTTAGACACAATATTTTCTGTGCTGACCATAAAACAATTTTTAAAAGCAGCCAAAAACACACACAAAAAAAAATACCTTTAAACTTGATATTTTGCTTTCTCTGGAGGTATATTCTCGCAGCATGTAGGCCTTGTCAGCCTAAGGGGGAAAAAAGGCAAAAGTTAATTACAAAATGATCATCTACTATCACTGCAAAAATACACATTTTAAACATATTGATTTTACTAAGCATTTGAATTTGGTTGTCCACAGATTTTCACCTGAAAACAGAAATGTTTGTTTAGATTCATAGAGGAAGATGTTTAGCCACGTTCACTTTCCCCAAAATCACCTCTGTGTGCATGTATGAAAAAGGAAATAATTCTATGACTGAATATGCTTGTTAATCCTTACTCAGCTAGAACTCTCACATCAGTAAGAATGCAGCTAGAGAAAAGAAGCAAACTACAACTGTTAAGATCTGCATTATTTATGAGATACAGAACTCAACTTGCAATTATATTAGACAAGATAAAAAGCATTTTCTTGGAGATGAAGGTAACAACATCACAGCATTTACTGGTGTCTGTTTTTTCTCTTGTACTTCCTTGTTAATATGTGCTAATGTAATAATTCAATTAATTAATCCAATCTATATTTTTATAAAAAAAAAAAAATAATTACTACTTCGCACGAGGGGTAGCCTACTCTGCTCATACAATACCTAGCCTCATGTCATCCAGCACTTGGCTGCTATTTCAGAATCATCACAGTAATACAACACTCTAGAGAGTTCAGCTCAGGTAACCTCTGTGCCCCCAGACATCAGCATAAAATTACAGGAGTATCAGCAGGTAAGTGACATGGCAAGAGAGCATCTGTATAAAGATTCATGATGGTGAATCAGGGTTTACCTCATGATGAAGCCTTGTATCATTCATCCTGATAAGCACCCCATCAACTCGCAAGAAAAACCTCAGCAACACAAAGAAGCTGGAAGGCATAACTCTCTGCAAAAACAAAGATGTTCCATTCAGCATATTATAAAGTTTTACACTTGTCTACATCTGATAGTCACAAGGAAAGAGAGTAAAGGAGCTTTCAGTAGCAAAGGTAAAATTTGGGCTGTTGATATGCCACAGCTATCACTGGGCAGTAGGGCAGGCAGTGCCACAAAAGATTCTTAGGCAGGCTGCAGAATGGGGGAAAAGACTGTTCCCAAAAGCAACCAACAGAAAGATTTCAAGGCAGCAGTTTCAGTAAAATTGTATTTCTAAGAGAGAGGATGAAGAACTTGCTATTTTAAACTTTACATCCCAGAAGGAACAACATATAAAAAGTGACAGCATTTTGCATGTATTAGCTAACTACATCACCAAGTATCTTGAATACACTTCTCAGACACTACTCACTATTTTTACACTCAAGCTTGATACTCCATGATCATGAAGTTCATCTTCAAATAGAAGTACTTCTTCAAAAAACATAATTTGTTCCCTGGCTTTCAATTTCTCTGTATTTATGTGTTCTGTTGTAGGAACAACCTAAAGAAAAAGATTAAGAACTGTTGTTAGCATATTAAGTTGTTGCCAAGCTATGTAAAGTTTGTCCTGATCTTTTAAATCCCGTAATTGCTAGTTTTAGAAAGAAAAAAAAAGCTTTTAGGGCACTAAGCTTAAAACACCCCAAATTTCAAAGAGAAAAGGTTAAAATTTAAACCAAAGTTTCTGAGAGGAAACATCAAAGTGAAAAACAAGAGTTGAAAATTCTGAATAAGCTTCCCTCTGGGTACAGCCTCCTTGGGTTTCAGCTGCAAACAATTCTGATCATTTTATTTCAAAACACTGGAAGATGCCTCATGTTGACTTACAAAGGAGAAATTCTGGGTTAGAAACAGGACTCCATGCATTTAGTATCTCTAGCCCACTACACACCCTGAAAAAGATTCTAATAAAGCCCTTCCATGGAAATAAAGTACCTATATGGTTTCCATCTCATAGTCTCCATATAGACTCATACATTTCTGCTGCCTAAAGGCTATGGGCCAACAAGACATTTATTTCTACAGTGCTCCCCCTGAGGAGGAAGGAGTAACAGAGACAATGCATGATTGACTGCAACCCCCATTCCCCACCCCACTGTGCCATTGCTCTGGGGAGGTAGAGAAATTGGGAGTAATGTTCATCCTGGAAAGAAGGGAAGAGTGGGAGGGAAGGTGTTGTAAGGTTTAGTTTTTATTTCTCACTATTCTACTCTGACTCCATTGGGAATAAATTAACATCCCCCAAGTCGAGTCTGTTTTGCCCAGGATGGCAGTTGCTGAGTCATCTCTTCCTGGCCTTATCTTGATAAGATATCTTGTCTTTTGTTAGATTTTCCTTCCCCTGTCCAGTTGAGAAGGTGACAGATTGGCTTTGGTGGGCACCTGGCATCCAGTCAGGGTCAATCCACCAAACCCAGTTATTAAAATAAATCATGATCTGATTAGGGTAACATGCTGAGAGATGTGAAAAGCCCCAACTATATGTCAGAGGCAGAAGCTATGAAGCATGAAAGATTTTACAGCCTATAGAAACATGACAGCTTTGAAAAAAAAAAGGAATAAAGAAAAAAAAAAAAAGAAAAGAAAAAGGTGTTTGTATTTGACTGAAACGTTATGGAATGGGCATTTCATGGGTGCAAATGGTTACCTTTAATGTTACAGTATCTCCCAGCAATGTTCCTTTGTAGTCTGTTGTGTAAGTCCAATCATATGGCTTGACAACTTCCTTAGTGTGCTCAGTCTCACTCCTCAAGAAGAGAAAGAAAACGGCAGGCTTTGTAGTAAAATCTCACAGATTCCAATTCCCATACTCCAGGAATGAAAATAGCAGCACTGTCTGTGCTGCAACAATGATGTTAAGACTTTACATCACAGAGTGTTACTTGCTTCACAACATCTGCTTCCATTATAAATTAGAAAATCATTACCAGAACTCCTGTGCTAACATTATCTCAGTCCTGTGAGTCAAAATAAAGACCTGAGTTCAATGTTGTTGAAAATTTTGTATTTCAAGATCATTTTTAAGTAGGCAGAAAGCAGTCTGCTGGTAACACACAGCAATCACAACACAGCTATGTGATGTTGATTTCATGACAGTTCTCTGTGCTTTACTTCTAGGTGCTCTGTAACTCATTTGTTAAGTACTAAACTGTACAATTAGTTCTGATGAATGGCAGTTTTTCTGCTAGATTCCTAAGCCCAAGCCCAAACACCACACAATACAATCTTGTAATGACAAGGCCCTAGGAGTTTGAATAAACAGAATCAGCATTAAGCTGTGTTAAACCTGAGGTTTCTTTTAAGAGAACAAGACAAAAAATGAGAAATACAGATGACCAAATTTAACAGATAGGATGATTGTGGCAAAGAAAAGCTAAGTGACTTCTGTGACCACATGCTGTATATGCAGTACATTCAAAATGCATCATGGTCTTCAAGAATTCAGTCTTTCAACTACTCTGTGACAGTTTCACATACAACACACCAGTACTTGCCTGCTGGTGATAAAATACTGTACCTGCTCTCTTGCCACTCCTCTGCACAAGCCACTTTGATCATACCTTGACAATTATTGACACATTTTAAAGCATCTGTTGCATTGAACTCAATTCCAAAACCACGATCATGCTGTATTCTTAGGATATTGTCTCCAAACATCATCTCTGGCAGGGAAGGCATGTGTAATTCATCAGCCAATCTGCACAGAAGAATAAAAGTCCCATAAAATGAGATCAGTTAGCTACAGCTCAGTGAAAGCAGACTTTGTTTTGGAGTAAGTATTCTTTAGATCATAGTAATTCAAAAGACTTAATCAGTATGTTCTCCAAGACTATATTGTTTTCCCAGTTTAATCATCTAACATAAGTTGCAGAGTCATTGATCCAAAGTGTCTTTTACACCACAAAAGCATTCCTAAAACATTCCTAAAGCATTCCTAAAACATCCACAAACATCAGGCTTGTGCAGAAGTCTTGTACATGAGGAATCAGAGAAAAATCCAATAAACATGAAGTAGCCATTTCCAACCTGTTGTAGCAAGTCCCTGTGTGGTCCCTCAACTGCTTTGGTGGGTACCCAAAAAAAAGTTTTGGGATAAGCACTCATTGGGAGAAAATGTAAATTCACAACACAATGGTTCCCATACCTCCAGTACCTACCAGTACCTACTTTACTTATCAAGATCAAAAGACATCTAGAGAGAAGAAAATTTTAGGAAGTACACTAATTATAGTGTATTATATTATTAGTATATTACTGCAATATATTATATTGGTGTATAATGCTATAGTGTATTATTGGTGCAGGGGAAGTGTCCTAATGGCAACTTTCACATTGATAAGTAAAGCTTTCCTGAACAAAAGTGGTTATTTCTGTAATCCTGCATACAAAATAGCATTATTCTAGACAAACTGGAACAAAAGCAGTGAATTCATAGACATGGAGAATAAGATCCTGTTTTTTTCCACCAGTTTCACTGGGACAGAATCATAGTCCAGCCACGGTCTGCAGACTGTCTGGAGTTAGGGATTGCCAACATAATGATATTCCCCAAGCAATAAAAAAACCCCAACAAATTCCCCAAAAAAACCCTAAACAAACAAACAAAACCCAAGAGAAATACATTATAAAAGGAAGCTGACTAAAAGCACTGCAATTAGGTAGGTAGTTTTTGACTCTTCCAATTTGAAATGGAGGAGTTGTTTTGGGGATCTCATGTTAGGTATCAAGACCTACAAGTAAAGGGATAGGTTTAGACTTTCTCTATGTGTGAAATTCTCTGTGTTCTTTCAAGCTCATGTTGTGGCTCTTGCAACTTTACCTTTCAGCCTTTTTCACCATGTTCTGAAAAGCTGGGTGTCCCTTAAAAACATCTGTAATGTGTGAAATTGACAGAGGTGACCACTTATTTGAAAATAACTACAGTTAAAGAAACTTAATAGATCAGAAAGTGAATACAACAGGCAATTTGGCTTCCCACTTGTCTTCTAGACCAGCAGTGCAAGTCTCTTTCTTGGTTACAGTGAGATTTTCAGTTTTAAAAGAAAGCATCCTACCAAACAGGTCTTCATACATAAGCTGTGAAAATGGGATACTGTAATAACAGCCCTCCTTTCCCTAGAGGACATAGGTTCATCTTTGCTGGATGTTGAAGCCTTATTACAGGAAAAAAAAAATAATAAAAAAATCACACAGTCACAGGATTCAAGCTTTCTTGCCTGTATCTACAAAAACTAAAGGGCCAGTAGTCAGAAGCATTTTGAGAAAAGTATTTTAAGCATTGAAGGAAGGAACATAGTTTTGACCTGTTTTAAGGCAAATATCCACTTAAAAAACCCAACCAGTATCATGCTGTTTTGTTAAATTTAGTATTTACTTAGTTTACTAAACTAAAATTAAAAAACCCAAGCGCAATATTTCAAGATGTAACTTTTAACAAAAAAAATGGCCCCAGAAGAGTTAAAAGCATCGTGAATAAGAGATTAACACGATTTCCACGTATGTGTTTGAGAAACTGAAACCAAGAAGTATCTGTCAAATCCAGCTACTACCAAGGTCAGCTATGGCACTGAACAGTTGAACAGTTCCACGTTAGCAAATCTGATTAAGTACTTGATGCTGACACAGCACCGTCTTCACCAGTTTGGCAACAGTGGAAATAACTACGACAAGGAAAGACCATATCATTTTTAACTGGAAACTACTACAATAAAACAGCCATTAACACAGCATAGCTTAGTCTATGGAGCACATTTCACAGCACCTCAATCACCATCAAAAAGTAATTAAGAAAGCCAGCTTCTAATCAGCAGGCTCGAGTTCATGCAGATCCAGATGCCCCGAAGCGTTAGCAATCGTTAAAAACAAAACACTAGAAACCACCTGTAACCCAAATCATCCCCATTTCTCAAGCCAAAGAATGGAAGTTACCCTCACACAGAGGGTAACACCCACTCCCTACTGGAATAAACAGCGTAGTCCCGCCCAGGGAACGTTACTTATTGCTTGCAACAGGGCGCCAACAGCGTTTTGCTGTCAGGGAGCAGTCCCAGCTCCGCAGAAGATCCTCCCGCCGTGCTCTGAGAAGCAGCGAGGAGCTGCTGTCCCTGTCCCGTCCCCGCTCTGGCTGACCCCAAGCTGGCCCCACCTCTCAGCCTGCGCCGATTTCATGATGTGCGTCCGGGCGGCACTCAGCTTCCACGGCCCAAAGGTGAAGTCGCGCCGGCTGCTCTGGAAAACGGGATGCATGGCGGAGGCAAGAGGGGCTGGAAGAGGCGGCAGCGGCGCCTCCCCTCTTGCCTTCTCCTCAGCGAGGCCTGCCGCGTCCCACCTCCCCTCTCCGCCGCAGCCCGTGTATTTCTAACGGATGCAACTGCGCTGCCGGAACCACCCTCTGAGGACGCTTCCGCCTCCGGGGCTGTGTCCCTGCGAGCGGAGGTGACGTGAAGCGGGTGGGATGCGGCTGCCGTCCGGCAAGCAGCCGTGGTGTGGCTCCGTGCGGCCCAAGGGGCGGGTCTCGGGTTCCCGTTTCGACCTGGAGCTGCCGTGCTGCGGAGTGAGAGCGCGGCGGGAACCTGCGCACTTATTCCTGGGCGTTAGGGGAAAAGGGGGATTGTCTCCGGTTTCTACCTTGCCGGCGCAAGCGAGCGCGAAGGGGCAGCGAGCTCACTTTATTCCCGGGGAACGGGCCTGCGGCGGTCGCCGGTGCAAAGCGTGCGTGTGGCCGGCCGGCGTTCGTGCCTCCAGCCGCATCCCCGGCGGTAGCTCGCCGAGCCCAGGCGGAGAGAAGCGCGGCGGCTCTGGTCCTGCCGCAGACCTCACGGACCTCGTTTGTGCGCCGAGAGTGTTACCGCGGCGGTGCCGCTAATGCGGGAGTGAGAGCAGCCACCGGGCACACTTGAGCCCTAATAGCCCCTTCCCAGACTGGGGAGGCACAGCAAGCATTAACCGGGCTGTCTTTGGTTCTAATGTACAGGCATCTGACAATGCTTTATGTATTATATATATGGGGGATTTTTCTGTACTGGTTGTATATTTTATTGAGCATCGCACAACTAGGATCTTAAAAAAAAACAAACCAACAAAAAAACCGTAAAATATCCCAAACTGAAAGCACAGTAAACTTAATCCTGCAGAAATGTCTCCGTGGAAGTGTTTGAGACTGGCACATAACTCACGATTCTAGCACGGGGGGGCTCACCTCTGCGCCATCAAAAGGATACAAACTGCTTGGGAGCTTCATGTAGCACAGGGCACGATGCCTGTTCTGGCTCCTCGGGTTGGACAGGCCCTGGCACCAGGGCAAATGGAGACAGTGCCCAACAGGATGGTGATGCTGCTGTTACGAGCAAACCCCAGCTCTTCCAAAATGCAAGAGCAACCAAAAGAGAGCAAAGCTCCAGTCAGCACAGTTGTCCTTGCCGCTAAAGGGCCTTGCCATGTTGTGGGGAAGTTGGGTGTGGGGTGCACGGCTGAGGTGGTTATTCTTCACCCGTTATACTCTGCCCGTTTATTCTTTGCTTCAGATAAGAGAGTAGCCCTTCTAAAATCTATTACTTTTAGCTGCATTTTGGGGCCTAGGAACTCTAGCAGTCTCTTTCTGTGACTGGGTGCTAGGATGTGTCTGTTCACCTGATCTGTACGAAATGGATTCCCTTCCCGCACTTAACTGGGTTCCCGCGTTTTTAGCTAAGGAGGGCTGTGGGGAGCCCTGCGGCATCGGGGGTGGCTGCTGTGCCTCGGGGCGGGCCGTGGAGTAGATGCGGTGCTCCCCTGACGCGGGATCATGGCGGGATTCTTCCCGCGGCGGTAGAGCGGAGCGGGAGCCCTCTGCCCGGGACGGGATGTCCTGAACGGTTCAGTACCCCCGTTCGTGTCGCAGGCTGAGTCCGGCTCGGGGCGAAACTGGGATAGCCCGCCCGCACAGAAAATGGCGGGCGGCGAAGTCGGGGAGGGGGCGCGGCGGGATGAGACGACGGGGCGGGACGGCGGGGAGGGGGGCAGAGGCATGGCCATGGCGGGCGAGGGTCAGGCTGTGGCTCGGAGCCTCTCTGCTGGCGGCAGTTGTGGGGGGTCCGAGACGCTGTAACCCGAAACCTCCCGCTCTGGCAGCGGTAGCGGGCGGTGAGTGCGGCGTCGGCAACCGGCGGCCGGGGCGGAGCGGGGATGGAGAGGGGCAAGCGGGAGTGGCGGCGGCGGCACCGGGGTGGGTGAGGGATGTCTGCAGCCGCGGACCCTGCCCTTTGTTCGCTGCCGGAGGGAGCGTGGGAGTAAAATGGCGACCCCCCCCCCAAGTCGACACCGCGGGCTTTGTGTGTGTGTGTGCGCCGGCACGCCGCTCAGGGGTGGGGTGAGATGGGATGCTACCCCTGTCCCGGGCTGCCCTGCCCCGGGCGAGCCACCTTTCCCGGAGGCCGCCTTCCTTTCTCCTCCCGGGGTGCAGCAAGGCCGTGAGGGATGGGGAGCAGCAGATGGCCCGGGCGTCGCCAGCGTGGGGAGCGGCCGCGGCCCTTGGCGGGGAGCCGCCTTTCCAAGACCTGCACTAGTCAAGAAGCGGCGCCCGGGCTCACAGAGACGCTGCAGCGTGTTTAGAGAGAAGGGCGAGGAGAAGCGCTTTTGCAAACAGTCGGCAGCTTTGCTACACACGAGCTAAGTTATGTTTTACAGAGCATGGCCCAGTAATGTCTTTAATTATGCTCTTAGGCTGGCACAGATAAAAATGGAAAGAACGCGGCTCTCCAGCTTGACACTGCTGCCTAAGGCCACAACAGCCACGCAGATGAAGTGTTTCTGTGAGTACTGTTGGCTGTTGGTGGCCACACAGAGGTAGATGAGATAACTTTTCCCGAGTCCCTAATTTCCAAGAAATGCTAATATCAACTTCATATTAATTGGTCGACTCTTGAGTTCTCTGATTTGCATGTTTGCATTTTATTATTTTAGTTTTTTTTACATTTGGTGGTGGTGTGCTGACCTGCAGGTGGCTTGAACAAAGTGGATAGGAATGCTTATTGGAGACAGCAGGGGAAAAAAAGTCTGCCAAGAAATTGCAAGAAATACCACAGTTTCATAAAATGAGGTTGTGAGTCAGTGGGGTGGATGCTAATACTTATAAGTCAGGGGTTAAAAAGGTCTCAAACCTTTCTGTAGAGTGCACTGAATCTTAATGCAACAAAGTGTCTTTAGAATCTCACCTGGAGAAAGCCAGCTCATCCATTNAAGTCGGGGAGGGGGCGCGGCGGGATGAGACGACGGGGCGGGACGGCGGGGAGGGGGGCAGAGGCATGGCCATGGCGGGCGAGGGTCAGGCTGTGGCTCGGAGCCTCTCTGCTGGCGGCAGTTGTGGGGGGTCCGAGACGCTGTAACCCGAAACCTCCCGCTCTGGCAGCGGTAGCGGGCGGTGAGTGCGGCGTCGGCAACCGGCGGCCGGGGCGGANTCTTTTGGTACTGGCAGTAAAATGGAATCACCGCTGTAGCTAAAGTGATTGTCAACATGGAGAAGTAATGTTAGGAGAATACGTGCAATGATCCCTGAGTCTTTGAACATTACTTAGCAACTGTTAAGAAAGAGTCAGCAAGGGTATGACCAGCCAGGCATCCACTGACCACCAGCAAATACTGCATGGGCAGAATGTAATGTTAACCATCAGGATTAACAGGCAAAATTGTAAGAAAAAAAAAATTGTAAGAAAAAATATTTTTTACACTTAAAAACCCCCTTTTTGTGTAAAGTGAGGGAAACAAAGACTGATCATGATGTTGTTTCTTCACAGCCTCGATGAAGGTACTGATGTGAGGTGCACAGCTGGTAAGTATGATTTAGAAACAAGTAATATCTTTAGAAGATTTTAAAGTAAAATATGCTAATTTTCTTCCTTGTTCCTCCCCCCTCCTTTTTTTTTGTCTTTTAGACAGTTTCTTCCCTGTTCTAGACATGACTCTGTCATTGACCTCTTTGACATACCCATAGGCAATTTCTTGCCCCTTCACTTTCCCATCCAAAATGGTTTCCTGCATCCTTCAGGTAAATTTTAATCAACGCAGGCAAAAGGGCCTACAGTCTTTGGAGACAATTTGAAGAAATCTTTCCTGAATGTTTCTGAGCTTTGTTCTGCTTCTAGCTGCTCAGCATGTCTTGGCCACTCCAGTTCTTCACACTCTGACCATGAGCAGCAATTTCTCCCTCAGCAGTGTGAAAGGTGTGAGGAACCTCACCACGCAGGAAGACGGGGCAGTCAGAGTCACAGAGTCCATTGCTATAATCCTCATTGCTATTCTCATCTGTTTGGGCAACCTGGTCATTGTCGTCACCCTGTATCGGAAGTCTTACCTTCTCACACTGAGCAACAAGTTTGTGTTCAGCCTGACCCTCTCCAACTTTCTACTCTCTGTACTGGTGCTGCCTTTTGTTGTCACCAGCTCCATCAGACGGGAATGGATCTTTGGAGTTGTTTGGTGCAATTTCTCAGCCCTGCTCTACATGCTGATCAGCTCGGCCAGCATGCTTACTCTAGGACTCATAGCTATAGACCGGTAAGCAGCTTTTCTGGTAAACACAAGAAAAACCTTTTTCATGGCGAGGGTGACAGAGCTCTGGAATGGGCTTCCCAGGGAGGTTGTGGAGTCTCTTCTGGAGACATTCTAAACCTGCCTGGATGTGTTCCTGGGTGACTTGGTCTAGGTGATCCTGCTCTGGCAGGAAGGTTGGATAGATGATCTTTCTAGGTCCCTTCCAACCCCTAACATTCTGAGATTCTATTGCAGTGGATAATGCAATGTACTGTTGCAGTGTCACTTCTCCTTCAGCCCCTTGTGGAATTTTGATACAGAAGAAAGTGATATCATTAGTAATACAAAATGTGGACATGAATCTAGGGTTTTTTTAACCTATTGGTGATATAATAACATACTACTTGAGAAAAGAAATAATGGCTTAAAGCTTCAGATTATCCCCTATGCATGCAGTCACAGGTAGGGACACATTAATAGCTGTGTGTGAGCCTTTGGCCAGCTTTCACAATATTGCCTGCAACAATATGTGTTTGTACATGTAATTTATTTTATAAATGGCCCCTGAGCCCACTTAGGTTTGGAGAAAGGAGAACTAGATATCAGTATGATTAAAATATTTTCTTTTTGAATTGTACATCTTTAATGTTCCCGTTGACTCTTTCTTTCCTCGTCCACTAGGTACTATGCTGTCCTGTACCCGATGGTTTACCCCATGAAGATAACAGGCAACAGAGCAGTGGTAGCTCTCGTGTACGTGTGGCTGCATTCCCTCATTGGCTGCCTCCCTCCCCTCTTTGGCTGGTCATCTTTGGAGTTTGACCAGTTCAAGTGGATGTGCGTGGCAGCCTGGCACAAAGAGGCTGGATACACTGCCTTCTGGCAGATCTGGTGCGCGCTGCTGCCGTTCGTGGTCATGACGATCTGCTATGGATTCATATTCCGCGTGGCAAGGATTAAGGCCCGCAAAATCCACTGCGGTAGCGTTGTCATCGTGGAGGAGGACGCCCAGAGGAACGGGAGGAAGAACTCCAGCACCTCTACTTCCTCTTCTGGCAGCCGAAGGAACGCTTTCCAAGGGGTTGTCTACTCGGCCAACCAGTGCAAAGCTTTCATAACCATCTTGGTTGTCATCGGTGCTTTCGTGGTTACCTGGGGGCCTTACATGGTAGTAATTACCTCGGAGGCACTTTGGGGAAAAAATAGCATTTCTCCTGCCTTGGAGACATTGGCTACGTGGTTGTCCTTTTCCAGTGCCATTTGCCATCCGCTGATCTACGGGCTGTGGAACAAGACCGTGCGCAAGGAGCTCCTGGGGATGTGCTTTGGGGACCGGTACTACCGCGAGTCCTTTGTTCAGCGGCACAGGACCTCCAGGCTGTTCAGCATTTCCAACAGGATCACAGGTAAGGCACCTGCCCACCAAACACAATGCCAGGAAGAGAGCAGGGCTTCGTGTCTGCGTGCACTTGGCACGGTGCTGGGCTCTGTAAACACGGGGATGTTTCTGGAGGTTTCAGCAGTCCTTTGTTCAGCTTTCCCTAGACTCTGGAAAGGAGAAATGTATTTTTTTCTTTATGGCAGTTAACCTCTTTTTCCTACTCTAGTAACATTTTCTCTGCCAGAGAAGAAATAGTGATAAGGTTAATAAAAGTATTTTTATTCTCTCTCAAGCTTTTCCTTTCATTTGCCTACCGTTTTGTTACCTAGATTTGAGCTGTACCAGTAATACATTGTGCAGCACTTTTTGATTCCTAGCTTCATGCTACAACTCTCGTTACACCAGTATTAACTACTTCTTAAATTCAGATTTTAGTCTTAATGACTGTGAAGAAAAGATCATAATCAAAGTTTTTCTATGTAAAAGAGTAAAACTATTTGTTTCCTCAAGTTGCAGGCCGAGAGCTTCAGTTGCTCAGAATTTTTGTGTTTTATTTTAAAGTATCAGTGCAATGAAATTCTGATTATTATGATTATTTTTTTTAATATATAATTTCCCTGCTCTTGTTCAGAAGCTTCCAAAAATAGGACATCTTCATGGGGTCCCTTGGGACATTTCATGCAGAGGTAGAATCTGAAGTTATTTGATTGCAGGGGAAGATCTAAAATGCACAAGGGTGTGGAGAGCAGCAAGACACCAGTTATCTTTTCTGCAACCTGGGATCATGGGGAGATACTCTCATCTAAATAAAAGGGTTCTGCAGCTGCTGCCACATCACAAATTGCAGGACCTCTCTTAACACTGCTCCCTTTGGCAAATCTGTGTCCTGGAGATGCTAAGGATGAATACATTGGGAACTGAGGTGGGAGGGAAAAAGACAGGAAATTTCTTTTGCTTTCTAAGTGATAACAAAACTGACAGCGACAAATTTATGAGGTGTATTAGCTGGAGTCTGATAGGGAGTGGGAAAAAAAAACCTGCACCACCAAATCCACAACAAAATCTTGAATGGAATCCAAAGACATGACCTTTCTAAGAATTTGAGAATGTCCTTTCTTCTTCTGGGGATTTGAAGGAATCCAAGCATCTTGGTGCCTCAGCCTGCTCATGAGCTTTCTGCCACACTAATGGCCTGTCATAGCTGCTGGTGGCTCCTGGTTATTCTCTGCCTAGAAGGCGTCTGGCAAATATCCCCATCTCTATGACTGTATATTCCATGTTCATCCTGTCTGGCTGATAAAACACATGCAATTGCAGAAAGAGTGGGAGGGAGATGAGATGATGCAGGTAGAAAGGAGACTTGTCATATGGAAAAGCTCCAGGATACCTGAAAGCTGCTGGCTGGATTTCTAAGGTAGGAAGTCTAGATGCTGTGCACTCTGGATCAGCAAGGTGAGCTTTATTTGTAGAATAACAGAATGGGTATTTTTGGAAGAGGTTTTTACTATTGCAGACCCCTTAAACATTCATGGTGTAACAAATCCAAAACTCTCTTGCAGATTTAGGACTGTCACCTCATCTCACAGCCCTCATGGCAGGTGGGAGGCCATTGGGAAACAGCAGCAGCACAGGAGACACAGGTTTCAGCTGCTCACAGGATTCAGGTAACTAAAAGTCTCTTGCTTTCTTGGGCAGAAGATTGCACTTGTAACTTGGCAGAAATCTCTGGGATAGGCTGTATTTACACACACTCTTGGTGGATGGATGACATGAAGCATCTGTTCCAGCTGTTCCAACAAAACTGCTGCAGTTGCTTTTTTTCTTTCTTATTCTTAATATATTTACTTGCAAGATACTCTTTAATGAATGATGACCCTCCCATGGTAATGTGTCTTGGGAGCAGGACTCACTGCTGCTGTGCCTTCAGTTTCTATCATTTTTCAGGGACTTCCCTGTATCCACAAGGACTAGAACAGCAAAGTGCTGTGAAGAATGTGCTTATGTTTCCTAGTTTGTAAGAGACCTTGTCTTGTTCATCCTGCAATGTAAACACAAACACTTAGGGTGGTTTCAGCTTATGATTGTGTCACTACTTAATACCATTAAGCTACTGTTCCTTTATTGCACCACAGTTAAAAGAGTGTTTCTGCTGTAGAGACACCAGAGGTGATGTTATGTTCACTTGGCATTAAACGTTTGTTTCTGATTTTTGTAAAGGAAGTCGATGGAGTTGGGATTTGTTTTGGTAGATGTTTTACACTGGTTGTTTCATCAGTTTATTTGGGACTGTGTATTAGGGCAGCAGCTCATTCTTTCTTGTGGGCTGGAGGGATATATAGTACATGACAAGTTTCACCTGAAAAAGTTTCTCATTATGAATTGTCAGCAAGGACTAGCCCAGTACACTGTCTAGAGGTACACCCCTAGTGATGTCTTTCTGTGAAATGATTGTTGGAACACCTCCCTATCCCAAAAAGACTTTGGGGATCATAAGCAGTCAAGTGGGTAAGGAGGGATGTGAAGCCACTATCTGGAGAAATTAGGAAGCTGTGCAAGTTCTTTGTTCAGAGTCTGTTGTCACATTCCAGGAGCAAATGGACTGACAGTAAAGTGTCATATGTCAAATGTGTGGCAGCCCTGTTGGAAAACAGCAGCTTCCCTGGGGGCTGCTCACTCTGCACTGCCCTAGGGTCTCTCTGAAATGCTTGCTCCACTCCTCCCTCACACAGCAGAGACCAAGCATTGCAAGGGAGGTCTAGGCTGCAGTCTTGGCATTTTTGTGAAAGCATTGCAGAGATGACAAGATCAATTTCCTTGTGTTTGTAAACTCTTAATTTATATTGGAAAGGAGAAAACAACTGAAGGGTGGTGAAATTTGAAAAAAAAAAAAAGACTCCTAAACTGAAACAAAGACTCATTGGAAAAAAAAATAATTCCTAACCAGCAAGGGGTTTTTCCCTGTTAACCTATTTGACTTTCCTGAAGTGTAGTTTATTAGGGACAAACTGAATTGAACAGAAAAAAATCCTCCAGTTTTGCTTTCCATTCAGATTTAATTACAAGCACAACATTTAGCAGCTGTGGCCATCTGCCTCTCAGGTAGCCATTGTCAGCCTCTTGTCCCATCAGGAAATGGAGGAAGTTGCCCTCAGCTTTACCCTTTATTTACTGAAGGTAAGGTTTCAGCTTTGTCTGCTGTCCTAGTGACATTATAAGCTCTGCAGCTGAGCATTTTGGCACTGCTTGAGGTTTTAGGTGGCTAATGGGAAAACATTTCAAAAACCTTTCAGTAACTCTGCCCTCATTCTTTTTCTGTGCAGTGTTTAATTTCAGATGAAGTTTCCTAGCAAAAGCTGGGTTTAGAATCTTTCGAAGCAACTGCTACAGACTGAAAAGCTTTTGCCACCACTTCAATATTTTATCCCAGTGCTACTCTGCTTTGTTTGACAACTCTTGCTTTGTTTCAGGAACAGATACAATGCTTCTTGAAGATTATAGCTCAGATGGCCCTCATGCCCCACACTGCATCTGTCCTCCTCGAAGGAGGAGTTCAGTGACGTTTGAAGATGAAGTTGAGCAAATTAAAGGTGGGATTAGGGGTAAGTATGGAAATGCCCAGAACAAAATATGTTGCCTGCTCGGGAAGCCTCCCAGGACTTTCAGAATTGCCTTAAAATGCACATGACCGCAGTTCACCTTGTTAGTCCTGACCATTCATGCAGGTACAACAGAAAGTAAGATCAGGTCTTTCGTCTGTTTCTCAAATAGCAACAGATGAGGACAAGAACTAGAGCTCGGATTTCCCACGTACACATCAGTTATGTTGCACAGCAGTATCTTCTCTGCAGCTCCACTCATCTGGTGGCTGTTGCACTCCTGTGGTTTTCAGGGAATACATTTTCCTGCCCTCAAACACTTGATTCCATTATCCCGGTGTTTTTTATTTGCTGCCTCCTCTCAACTTTTCTCATTCACAGACTTGAAATTCTTTAATTTATAGACTTCAATTGCTTGAATATAATTTTATTCTGTTTCACATTTTGTAAATTTACTTCACTTACTATTTTTGTCAGAAAATAGCAGTGAAAGTACATGAAACACATGCACTTTTTTTTTCAGTCAACCCTTTTGATTCTGTGCTAGCAAAGTGTTGCTGGGATAATATATAAAATATGGCAAAGTTAGTTAAATTTAAACTGATAGTTAACAGCAGTAGGGACTAGAAGACTTGATAATAACAGCTGAATTTACCAGACAAGAAGTTACTCTGGACAGTACAAAAATGAGCAGAATTTCTTGAAGAATCAAGTAATAAAAGTTGAGTGACTTTTATGAGTCTCAAATAATATGAAGACGACTCCTGTGGAATTTTTTTTCAAGCATGTTGGCAAAATTCACTCCTGCCCTCTTCCCAGCATGAGCTGATTGTTTCCTTGGACACAAACATTACCATATGTTTCTCATTATCTTTCTGAGTGCTGACATAGGATCAGGCATCTAATTTTTTGTGTGGCTCAGTGAAAGAGGGAGGTCTTAGTGCAAAAGTTCCCTGCTGGTTTAGCAAGTCTCACTGCTATGTCTCGGAGTTTTGAGTATCTCTGAGACTTTATAAAGTGCTTCAGCAGCCTGAGTTGGCTAACACATGGTGGTTAGAGAGGTTTGTAGATGCTACAAAGCCAGCTGCATCGACACGGAAGAGCATGTGTAGCCAAGGTAATAAAAAACGACCAGGAAGAAGTATACTGCTGTCTGCAACTGCAGGCTTCAGTCTCTTCTGGCATGAAAAGCTCTACAGCTTCCCCATCTGATGTGGAAGTGGGTCCCACAATGTGGCTGGAACAAATTTAAGCTTAAGGACAGTAGATTGCTGATTTTAATCACTATTTGTAAGAAGTTCTTGGAATTTGTGGACTGTTAATCCATAAACACAGTGTCTGGTGTTTGGGCTTAAAGCACATCAGACATACCTCTTAAATGGCACTGTTCCTGTCAATGAAGTGTGAGGTCTTAGTTCAAATACACTGAGAATCCCTGTAAAGGCTGTAGGTTGTTCTTACAGCAGGGGAAGTACAATTTGAGGGTTCTGTTCCTGTCATCTGCATTAATTCTTGCCTCATGACAGACACCTTAATCCTGCACTTTAAGTAGTTAGCAGAAATCAGGCTGTTAACTTCATCTGGGTACAAATTCAGACAAAAGAAGTCCTGAGTGCACAGGGTCAGATTGAGAAAATAATATGCTTACACATACTTCCAAGTTAAATGTATGTGTCTGAACACTTTGCTTCATCAGAGCTCTTTTTCTCTTTTTTTTTTTTTTTTTCCACTTGAATTTGAGGTCATCTTTCTCTGGCCTGCTGAGGTCACTCTGAAGCTTTGTAGTCATAAAATGGGTTAGGAACCCTGGATATTGTTAGTAGGTGCACTTTGTAAGACAGCTATCATCATGCCCTCTGCAAAATACTTTTACAAAAGGATCACTCTTCCTCTTCAACCATTTGCACAGCCATCCTGATGGCTTTTCTAACATGCTGCGTTTGTTTGTTTGTTTCCAGAAGGTGCAAAGAATTCTGTTCTTCACGTAAAAGCTGAGGTCCATAAGTCTCTGGACAGTTACGCATCCAGTTTAGCCAGAGCGATTGAGGCTGATGTGAAGATCAGCTTGTTTGGGGAAGATGCTGTAGCAGGAGCTGTGTCCCCTGCCCGGCCTCCGCCAGGAGGAGGGGGGGGTGCCCGCCGCGCTGCCAGGCCCCACGCCAGCCAGAGGCTTCAGTTGCAGAGCATCGAGGAAGGGAATATCTGACAGGAGCACTGGAGCAAGAAAACAGAGAGAAACCACTAAGCGGCAGCTGCTACAGTTGTTAGTGTTTCAGCAGGACTGGGCTACTTCACTGGGATGTTTTGGTTTGTTGGTTGGTTTAGTTTTTTTTCAGCAAGCTTTTGAAAAACAGCTGAGTTCTGGTACTTTCACAGCAGTATTTGTTTACTGTTTAGGGGTGCTATTGACTCTTTTGTGCCATGTCTTAAATCTATCACACAGTGCATAGGAATGCAGGGTTTGCTAAATATCGATTAGATCATTGATTTGTTGAATCTTGGGTTCATTATTGGCCCAAGCTGGTACAGGAATGAAAAAGGAAAAGTTATGTGCAGTGTTTAATTCATCATCCCATCAATCCTTTTCTAACCACCAGGATAATCAGCTGGAGTGCTCTAACAGGAGCTTGTGCATTCAGATACTACATTGAGCCTTAACTGTCACAGACTCCTGAGTGGTGGGGAATGGACCCCTAAGGGACAAAACCTGAACTTTTCAGAGAGCTCCTGCATATTATGGTCCTAGTTACCCTTGTGAGCAGATATTTCTGGCTATTCAGCTATCAGAATGCTAGTTCTGAAACTGGGTTATGCATTGCTTCTGCATTATGAGACACCACCTTCTCTAGATGCAGAGGGTGGAAGCAGACTTCTGCTGGAAGTATCAGAGAGATGGTGTTTGAGAAAATCAGGGCAGAATTCTTAGTTTCTCTGAGAACTTCACTGGTTTTGCTTTTACTAAAAGAGCACTCTACAGCTGTAGTAAGGTTGACAGAGTATAAGTAAGGTGTTACCACTTCATATTCATGATTCATCTTTTCCAAGAAGAGAGAAAAGTTCTCCGAGTTTGGCTTTGTTGTTTTATTTTCAATCACGAGGGAATGTAGCATTTCAGCTGTAGTTACCTCAGCGTGTGTATTTCTTGGAGTATTAATTCATTAATCTAAAATAAGAACATTTGGCACTTATATTGCACTTTGCATGTTCTTAAGCACTGTACAGACATTACCTTGTTAGGCCTTTGTGTGAGGGTTGATCAGCCCTGCTTGCCAAAGAAGCAGAACTCGTCCACAGTCAAGCTGCTGGCGATGGAACAAGCTGCAAAGGTGGAAATGTCTGTTAGGGAAGGAAGGATGAGGTGGATTGTACAAGGATGCCCAGCTTTCTGTGCCTTCCTGGACTGTTCTCTTCCTTGCTTTGTGGGGATTACAGCCCTGCCTTACTGCTTATTTCAGGGAGAGGGAGATGTAAGAGTGTAGGGCAGTCTCTTGGAGGTAAGGTGTCAGTAGCAAATGGACTTGATTCGTTTACTCTGTGTCTACTCCCCTGTGCCTTCTGCCTTCCCCCACAAGTGGTTTATGTGAATTTTTCCTGCAGATTGTTTGGAAATCAGGGGCAGGATGTTTCCATCTGGGCAAAAACTGTGTGTACACTTGCTGAATTATGGCTATATGTGACTTACTCAAAGGCACAGAAACAAACTGTTTTTGAGGCAGAGCCTCAGTCTGGTACTGTATTTAGACACCCTGTTTGTCTGTGTTCCCAACTCAGAAATATATTTCAGCACAAGCTTATGTCCATCTCTGGACAAAGCAGCTTGACTTTATGAACTATCCTGAATCCCATTACATTCCCATGTAATATTTTAACTGCATGCTTAAAATTCAGTACATGGTTTGCTGATTAAGAACAGGCTGCAAAAGCAAGAACACTTAAGCACCAGTGAGATGGATCTTTTTATAATGCAGAAATGAACCAACTAATAATAATGAAGTCCTCAATCCTGTATTTTTTTCTTCTGCTGTGCTAGGTAAATTGGCACCTGTGGGCACTCATTAAAAAAAAAAAAAAAGAAAAAGAAAAATCCCAGTTATTTGCTAGTAATGCCCTGTGCTGAGGTAATTATTGCCATCATAAACATTGCAATCACAGATGGTTGTAGTACTTGGCGCTCCTTAAGGCACGGGGTTGCCTTGGATGGCTTGAAGTGTTTGCATTCCTTTTTATTTTGTATTCCTGCTTCAGAACAAGTTGAGCAAAGTTGCTGCTGGCTGTGAAAAGGGCAAACAGAAGTGTGCTTGTATGCATTGTATGTATGTATGCATTATGATGAGGCAGGCGTCAGCCCAAACCCATGGTATTTAGGAGGAATAATTCCAAGGCACATGTGAAAGCAAGGAGTTGTTAGTATTGTGTAAAAATCATGTTTTTCTCACAGGTACTGAGCTAAATTCAGCCTTCAGACAGGTCAGTGGAGTTGCACCAGTTTACACTGTGACTGAATTTGGCTGTCAGGGTTAATTTCATTGTTATTTAGTGTAAATGTTGTTAATATTTTTGTACACACATTATGTATAACCTTTCAGTAATCCTGTTATTACCAGTCATTATCTCACTTGAATGGTCATTAACAAAAGCAGTAAATAAGAAATGCACACATTTTATAAAACTGTATCCCCCATCTTAAATACAAAAGAAAACTATTTGCAATTTCTAATGGTCTGTGCTGTTCGCTTGCACCACCGTTGTTCCAACTTACATCTGTTTTTAGGTACTTTACTTTTTAAAGTACATTGAACTTTATGGATGCGGCGCCTGGAACTGCGCTTCCACAGTAGAGGGTGGGAGGGAAGCGTGGCTAGAAGCCGTTCCGCTCACCAGCGGGCTGCTGGCTTCCTGAGCACGGCCGTACCCGCCTGGGCCCGGCTGTACCCGCCCCGCCCCAGCGGAGTCCCTGGCGCGCTGACGTCGGCTGGACGTCGGCGGAGGCCCCGCTTCCCGGCCACGCCTACCTGGGCACGGCCAATGGCAGCGCGCCTTCCGCTTCCCGCCCTTTCCCTGCCGCCTTCGAACGCGGGCCCTGCGCGCAGCAGGGAGGCGGGCCATAGCCCGTTCACAGCGCGGCGGCGATTGGCTCCGCCAGCCCCTCGGCCCGCTCTCATTGGGCGAGCTGCGGACGCTGGCTAGGATTGGCTGGCTTCAAAGGTGGGCGTGGCGGCTGGTGCCGGACTATGGAGGCTGTGGAGTGCGCGGACCACGGTGAGGGGCGGCGGGGAGGGAGGATGGGACGGGGGGGTTCCGATCCCGGTTCGACTAGTTTCTGTTTTCTCCACCCTGTAGGGTCCCTCTGCTTCCTGAAGACGGGCGTCCGCGATGGCCCCAACAAGGGAAAGAGCTTCTATGTGTGCGGAGCGGCGGGCCCAGCCATCTGCGGCTTCGTCCTCCCGGCGCCGTAGGTGCAGGGGAGGGACGGGGAGGGGGAGGGGGAGGGGGAAGGGGAAGGGGAAGGGGAAGGGGAAGAGGAGGGCTCCCCCGTACTGTGCTACTGCCCATCCCCTTTCCACTGCTCTTCTCCCAGCCCACTCTGTTAAGAGACGTTCCGTACTACGTTAGCAGTCGTAAACTTTTCTTATTCACATAGTCTTGGCGAGGAATCTCCGAGTATTTTGACCCCAGTCATTGTTTTTGTCGTTGCTTGTCTTGCCTCTGTTCTTTCTCCTCTTTCCTCCTTTCAGGATTCCTGCTTCTCACTGCTTGATCCATGAGGGGTGCATGGTGGAACTACAAGTTCTGGTTCAGCAGCAGGACAGAGATGAGTATCGGTAAGTTCCTCAAAGTGGAAACAAAAGTTTGTTGCACAGTTTAAAAAAATTGTAATTGCTGGATGGCAGCTGGCTTGTAATCTCCTTCTAGAATCAAAAAGGCTCCTCCAGCCTCCAAGCCCTTGCTTCACAGAATTGTGATGGAAAGCTTAGGATGTTTCAAAATGTTTGCAATTTTTGTTAGGTTTACACCACTCAATATAACTGCTAAGTGACCAGGTAATGGTTGTTTTTAGCAGAACTGAGTGTGGCCCTGTGGTGGAGTTCATTTAGGGCTCACAATGATTGCAATGAATTAATCTGCTTTAATTCTGCTCACGTTTTTTCAGTAGTCCTGGTTTGGCTGCCAGTTTAGAAAAAAGGTCACATCCAGTGTTTTTCTGCTCCTGTTGTGCCTTAAAAATTAGCTGAGCAGTGCAGTGTAACTAAAAGAATAGCTGTTTCCTTACACCTTAATGCTTCTGAGGCTCTGAATGCTATTTTTGCCTGAGCAGGTAGTTTTATAGCAACAAAAACCAAAGCAAAACCCCCCTACAAAAACACCCACAAACAGCTATTAAAAAAACCCCAGTAAGAACCCAAAACCCTGGGAATCTATCCACAGAGCAATGCTTTGTAAACATTTTGTGGCCAGAGTTTTTGGCCCTTTCTATGTATAAGTCTGGGTGTAAAGTGCAGACTAAGAGAACTTGTCTGTGATGTTTTCGGTACAAAGTGCTTTCTAAAGCATGCTTAGAGTTCCTTTCCTGGCTCCTGCAGTTCAAACCTTGTTTTATTATTTGTCAGGTTGTTTTACCGGTGCCTGAAAAGTAAGATGAATGGAAAGAAATGGTGTGGGAGCATCCCCTGGCAGGTATGCTGGTTTCATTTGTGCTGTAGTAGCTGCTTACTCCAGCAAGACTTTTCGTTCTGTATGCTGTAATGACTACTAAGACTATAGGGTGGTAGAGTTTATATTTTCTAGCTGAAAAGCCTCTCAGCCTGCTGTCTTCCAGTTGAGACTTTTCTTACTCCTAAATTGTGCAAAGCAATCACTGTTCTCCAGTCTTAAAAGAAAGTTGGGTTTGATTTCTGTCTGCCTTCTCCTCTTGTCATTGATGCTTCATCCCCCCAAAAAATAAAGCAAATGGCAAAGAAAGGGGAGAAACAGTAGTTTTGTTTTCCTTGTAAAATGTTTTTTACTGATCCTGTTACAATGATAGGAGATATGGGTGTTTGTAGAGAGTGAAGTCTTGTTTGAGATGATCAGGTTGTGTGTATAGTTAGCAGGCTTTAATAATTTTTAAATTAACATTCATTTACTTGTGTAAATTGCAGGATCCAAAAGCTACCAAAGTGTCAAAAGCCTTAGGATCCCAGACCAGCACAGCACCTCTCTTCAATCCCAGTGGCCAAAGAAATCCATTCAAAGTGATAGACAAGAATTGTGAACTGTCATCCTGGAAACAAATTAAGCAAGGAAATGGAGAGGAAAGTAAAGCAAAAGGAGTAAAAGCAGAGAAAGAGAGTGTGCTGTTGTCACATAAAGAAAAGAAGCCAACCTCAGTCTCTTCTGTAGAGGAAGAAACTGTAGGAGGGGTGAAAACCAAAAAGAAGCAGTCTATGGCAACCTCAGTCTCTTCTGTAGAGGAAGAAACTGTAGGAGGGGTGAAAACCAAAAAGAAGCAGTCTATGGCAAACAGGAGTGATCCAGAATTTAAGGAGAGCACAGTGTCTAAATATAAACTTGGTCCTTCTGAGACTGGGAAAGAGAAAAACACCCTTTGGGAAGAAGAGAAACATGGTGGTAGTGGTAGAGAATCCAGTAAATCTCCTGAATGTGTGGAGAAGGAGCCAGGTGGGAGATCAAAGCTCTTTCCATTAAGTCTTGGAAAGCAAAGTGCAGGTACCAAACCTACAGAGGAAGTGCAGGTTGGAGAGAAAAGCTTAAAAAGCTGTGTGGATAAAGAAACTAGAGAGAAAGAACACACTGGATGGAAAAGTGGAGAAACAAAACCGATGTCTGAAGATGTGATTGCCCCAGCAGTCCCAGCAGTGGCATTGCAGAATGCTGCCCTGAAGGGGGGAGCAGAGGCAGAGCTGCCCAAGACACAACTCAGGCCAGGGCTGGGGCAGCCTGCTGGTGAAGTCTCTGGCAATGACAGTGCTGAAGCAGGGTTTGGTTATTCCACATCAGCCAAAACTAAAGCTGAGAAATCAGCTGAAGGTTTGCAGTCAAGAGAGATTCCTTCAGAAAAATCAAGCAAGAGTGCTCAGGGGATGTCTTTGCCAGGTGCTGCTGCATCACATCCCATGGAAGGATGTGATGACCCTAAAATTCTTCACAACCATCTTGTAGTGCAGCTGAAGCAGAAGAAGGTAATGTATTGCACCTATTACTTTTTTTCTTTTTAATGTTCTGTGTTCAGGGTGACTCCCTTACTTATGACAGGCATCCCCTCACAGCAGAAACTCAAAATATTTGGATGGTTTGGGAATATGTGGCAAGGGAGGAAATTTGGCCTAGGTTGTTTTAGGCCATGGATGATACAATTACTCCCGAGGTAATCCAGCCCTCTTCATTAACAGCGTTCAGTTTTGACTTGCCTGAGTCTGTTTGTGTCTGTCTCTCACCCAGAAGGTAATTTGCATAAGATGCACAGCCAGCTTAACCTTTTAAAAGAACCTGCTTATTGCTGGTGGCCTCTCTTGGCCTTGTGGAATAGCCATATAAGCTCACACTAAGATAAACTACCTGGCTCTGCTTTTTCAAATAATTGCCAGTAACTGTTCTACAGGTATTTGTTATAACACCTCCTGTTTGCCTAGAGCTCAGAACAGACTCTGAAAATAAACAGCCAGATGTTGTTCCTGCTAGTATAGAAGCCAACATGCAAGTAGGTTGAACATGGTGTGCCTTGAGAGATGTTAAGGTTGGCTGAGTCATTGACTGCCTGTTACCCTGTTTCATAAAAAGGGGGAGGCCCTACATCCTTCTCTTCTGAACTATACCAAGTTTCATTTTCTGTTAAAAGACTATTTAATCACACTTAATGGCATTTAAATGCTTTTGGAAATTGTAGAGCAATATCAAAACACTTATTGAGACTGATTTGTGTTTTTAAATTGCTGAGCTGAGGGTTCTGTGTTGGCTGAGAGCTGGTTAAGCATGCTCAGGGTTTGAACTCGTTTTTGTTCTGCAGAGTACACTGGCTGCAGTGAACATTCAGCTGCTGCCAGATAAAGGGCAACGCTTATTAAAGCAAGTGCAGGATTTGGAAGCTGCACTCAGTGCTCTTAACATTTCAACAGCAAATACTACTGAAAAAGGTAGGGCTATTTTTATTTTTTTTTCTCTCCAGAACTTTGCAAATCAGTTTGTCTTACTATACTTGTTAATATTGAGGAAAAACTAGCAAAACTTTATATCGACTACATGCCATCTATAAGTTTGTCTGTTGAGATTCACTGAAGATGAAAAGGGTTAGTTGCAAAGTGTGTCTGGGAGAGGATAAAGGAACAACTCGTGTTTCCTCTGAAGTGTATTGGCTTTCCAAGAGAGCCTCCTGCTGTGGTTATGACTCAGAGCTAGTTCTGTTTCCAGCTCTGGCTGTATGACTGAGGCAGGTGTGTCCAAAAATGTGCCAGTGAAGCATTCACTCCCTCTTTCTTGCAGTATGTTGCTGTTATGTTTAGGCATGTCTGGTTGCTGTGTCTGAGTGTTTGTTAATAGATAACAAGATAAGCAACTTCACTGGCACAGTGCCATTCCTGTGATTTCCTGATTCTATTAACTAGTATGAATCACTTGTGGTAGGCAGGCATTTTGTTGAGTTACCTGTATGATCACCTCAGCAGGAGAGTTGCTTTGTGATCATAATACCAATTGTGTTGATGAAAAGATCCAGTTTCCAGCTCTGAACCTCCAGTAACTCCCAGGCCATCACACAACAAGCAGTCCCAATGTCTTATGTCATACCTGATTTTAAGCAAGGCAGACCTTTCCAGGGCAGTGAGAAAAACTTGTGAGTTCTTGATCTATTTGTTCTTGGATGTTTTGATAGTTTTTGTGACCAAAGCATTGACAAGAAAGGTGTCTTTAAAAGGAATGACTCCTCTGGGGACAGCGTGCAGAACTGACCCTGTGTTTGCAGTAATCTCATCACAGTTGTGGAGTTCACCATGCTGCTCTAAACAACACCCTGAGGCTTGGGCTGGACTGTGTGGCCTGTCACAGAATCACAGAATCACAGAAATTAGGGGCTGGAAGGGACCTAGAAGATCATCTAGTCCAACCCCCCTGCCTGAGCAGGATCACCTAGACCAAGTCTCTCAGGAACAGATCCAGGCGGGTCTTAAGTGTCTCCAGAGATGGAGACTCCACAACCCCCCTGGGCAGCCTGTTCCAGAGCTCTGGCACCCTCACTGAGAAAAA